>JBBPTR010000015.1:0-124907 GCA_038094255.1 Porphyrellus aff. niger
TGGTGCATGTGTTATGCTAGCCAGTTCTACTCAAGAAAAGGCAAGTTTGTTGATAAAGTGGAGATGCACATCCTAGTATTCCAAGATGTGCTGGTTTGCAGGCCAAGCATCCCTCCTTCCACACAGACTCAGGTCAACCTTCAGCCATACATAGTTCCTCAAGTCAATCAACATCATTTAAGTGTTCCTTGCATTTTTGTCTCAACATACTATAGACAAACTCACAACAGAACATACTGGGACAGATAGCAGTACTACATACTACAATTGAAACCAACAATCAGATGAAAACATCAGCCCATCACGACCCCACAGGCCTCAAAGCAAATGGAAGTGACGACGCAGGCTTGACAGGCTCCACCGGCTGCCATTCAAACGGCGACGGTTGCGTCGGCCCGGCCGGACTCGCATTCTTCTTGAGCATGATCGGTTTTTGGTGGTGTTTGGTTCCGCTTCGGTTCCGCGACGGCGTGACGTCGTGCGACGCGGGGCTCCCAAACTCGGAGGGTGACGTCGGCGTCCACTGTGGCAACGCCGAGGGCAAGTTCATCATCGGCGTGCTCGGCAATGCAAACACAGCATCAGGCGTTTTCACTTCCTGTTTGACTGCCGTAGCTTTCTGCGGTGTCTGGAAAGACGTCGGAACGGCTGAAGCTGTAGCCGTCGTGTTGAGAAGCGGCTGCTTTCTGGAAGCCAACAAGGCTTTCTTGAGCTTCTGCGCAGACCGTTCTGCGTTCAACGCCGCTGCAGTGGTCATGGCGACATTCGGCGCAACGGTCAGAAGTCGCTTCAATGACGATACAGCGAGCTGATCCCGAGTGCTGACTTCCCCTGAAGTCTCCAACCTAGCTATGCGATGCCGTAGTTGGACCATCTCTCGCTTTTGTTGATCGATGGCGATATCGATATTACGGAACGTGCGATTCACAGTGTCCAGAGAAGGTGGCCTGTTACAGTTGAGAAAACGCGGCTTGTCGACCCGGATTGGAAGATGCACTCGCCTTATACTAGGCCTGCCCGTCCTGAGTTCGTTGATTCGCTTCTTCGAAGCCTGCAGGTGATCTTCGAGCTTCTGCACACGATCCCTGATCGTCTAGAATCGCGTGAGTAAAAATCAAACCCTAATCAAACATACCACGCTCACTCGTACGTTCTTTCGTAGCTGCGACTGCGTTTCAGAATATTCCGGAGCCAGCGTCCGGACTTTGAGCATTTTCGCAAACTCGACATCCGTCTTGGCCTTGTTGAATCGCACGATTTCCTCCTTCCTCGTGTTAACTAGAAACCGTCAAATCGTGTGGACGACAGCGTCCTCAGAAAACGTACTTTTGATCATGTTGCTATCCAACTCCTTCAGAGCCTTGCGCAACGACACCCGCTGCAATTTGAGTTCTTTGACGTCCGCCTGAACGTCCAGTAATACCCTCCCGTACACCTCGATGTCACCAAATACCCATTTGTCGGGATCGCCGAGATCGGCCTTTTGATGCGTTCGACCGGAAGTCTTCTTAAGCTCCTCGATCCTCAACAAAGCCGTTGTCGCTAGCTCCTTGAGCTAAGAAGTAACATCAGTATTAGAGAACTGATCACACGACGTGAGAAAGACCCACGTTCTCAAACTCCTTGTTGAGAGTACATAGAAGGCGAGCACATTCCGTTTGCATTCCCTGCTCTGGTGTTGGCTGCGCGGGTGGGGCCGGCGTCTTCGGTAATGGCGGTGTCGGGCTGGGACTAGGAACGGGTACTGGCGACATGAATGGCGAAGGCAAACTTGACAGTGGCCCCGCCTTGACGCCCAACAAGCTGGGTTGTCCACCAAACGATGTTTGCGCAGGTCTCGTCGAAGGTAGGGTGATTTCTGCGGGTTTGGGCGGCGTACCCCAAGCACTCGGTGTAGCAGTGCCCGACGCGAATGCAGAAAATGACAACGGAGGGGCAGAGAACCCAGAGGTAGTCGCCGGTGCTATAGTCGTGGTCGCAACCTTCTCCGGAGGCGTGAATACGGGCGGGCCGGGAGGAGGAGTACTCGTAGGCGTTAAACTCGTAGGAATAGGCTTGTCTCCAGGAGTGGGGAACAATGCCAAGACCGGAGGCGTTCTGGGGCGGGTCGAATCGGCGCCCGTGAGTGGTGAAGGCAGAGGGGGAGTCCATTGGCCGAATGGTACTTTGGGGGCGGCGGGCTGTGCAACTATGACTGGTGGTGCAGACTTGGAAGTCGGCGGCGGATTCTCCCCCTCGCCTTCAAGGACAACGGACGTACTTGCCAGCGGAGAGCTGCGCATGGGACGGTTATTGGTGCGTGGTGCGAGACCGAAAGGCGAGGCGGGGGTGGGAGAGGCCTTCGGTGTCGGCACTGGCATCTGCACTGGAGTAGGAGTATCCTTAACTGGAGAGCCTGGTGGTGTCGTGCCCGGATCTCTGACCGGGGAGACCCGAGGAACGCTAGGAGGCGGAGACGTCTGTGGTGGCGGTGAAGTAGAGACCGTGACATTGGGATACTCTGCCTTGGGTGTCGTGGATGGCGATCTCGTAGATGGTGGTGTTGTGGGTAGTGGGATCTCCGCAGGCTGAAGTTCTTTCCGCACTCGTTCCTCTCTCTCCTCTTTGTCGGCCGCCTCCGACAACACCCCAGATTCTTCCTCCTCACCGGCCTCCGACTCTTCTTCCTCCGGAACCTCAGATTCTTCCTCGTCAGACGGGCCAGATTCTTCTTCCTCGGGTGTCTCAGACTCTTCTTCCTCAGACTCCTCAGAGTGCGACTCGGCCTCGCTTGTCGCCCCTGCTTCGACGACTTCACCCTCCTCTTCAGCGGACACTTTGACAAACGATGAGCTCGTGGATGACGATATCGATTCCAACGATGGCTCTTGAACAGGAACCGTCTCTGCCACTTTCTCCTTGGGCTCAACGGGCACCTCACTTGGCTTAACCTCGATCGTCTTCTGTTCTTCTTCCTCCTCACGTTCAGGGGTTGCAGGCGGCGTAGATGATGGCTTGGGTGGCTCTTTGGCAGGCGTCGAAGTAGGAGTGGTCGAGACGGGCGGGGGCGGTGCCTGGGTTGATTTCGTAGGCGTAACTTCAGGTGGTTGAGCTTTTGGCGCTCTGTCCTCTCCAGTAGAACGCAGGAGATCACTAAACGATTTATTTCCCCCAGAAGAGAACGCCCCAAAGCCACCACCACCCGAAAATGCACTAAATCCACCATCACTCGGAGCGGGGCCCGATTGAACCACAGAAACAGACGGGAACACGCTCTTCGGCGTTCCACCAGGCATCGAAGACGCCCCAAAGGTCGGCTGAGCAAAGCTTGCTTTCGGCGGCGTCGAAGTTGAGGTGCCCGACGTCGTTGAAAGAGCAAACGCAGATACAGGCTTGGACTCGGGTGGCTTGGGTGCAAAGAAGGGCGAATCCTTGGGTAATTCGCCAAAGAAGCCAGATGCGGGTTTGATGAATGCAGACGGCGTTGTCTGTAGGTTACTGAAAGCACCGGTGGAGGGACCTGGAGTGGAACTCGAAAAAACGGACGGGGTCACCACTTTTGGTTGGACCGCGACCGGAGAAGGGGATCTGCTATCACCATCCCCCGCGACAGAGTCTCGAGGGATCGTCGACGGAACGGCTGATGATGTCTTGGATTCAGGCAGGTCTGCAGGTTTTCCCAACAGGGTTCCTGAAGAACTCGACTCCGGTGGCTTGGCCGAATTACCCGCTGCCCAAACCGGCTTCGAAGATGGTCCATTCTTCGCCGCCGCTACGCCAAATGCGCTTTGTGTACCAGATGCAAATGCAGTGAACGCTCCACCAGTGCTGCTGTTGGCTGGAGACGCTACTGGCGGAGCAGTACTAGAAGCGGCTCCAAACGATGGTTTTCCAAATGTCGCGGCACCGGTCGTGAACTGACCGAAAGACGATTGACCAAACGCTGGCTGTCCAAAGGTGGACGTGGGTGCTGTTTGCCCAAATGATGACTGCCCAGTACCAAACGAAGGTGAAGCACCGAATGCCGTGGTGGAGGGAACGTTTTCGACTTTGGATTGGAATGCATTCGCACCGAACGCAGCGGAAGGTTGCTGCGTGGCAGAGAAGGCCAAAGGTTTGGCAAACGGACTATGCTGATCGAAACTGGCGAAAGCTCCAAAGCCAGTTCCCGGTTTAATCAGACCGCCGCCGGTCGACTGTTGGCTCGAGGATACGGGTGTGCTGACTCTGCCAAAGATAGACGGTTTTGAATCAGCCTCTTGAGAACTTGCCGCTCCGAGACCCAGTCCGCCCAAGGATGGCGCGTCGTCCGCAGACATGCTCTCTTCGGGGATGGATGTCGACGGTGTCGCTTGCGATGAACCACCAAAACCAAACGTCGGTTGACCAAATTTGGCCGGTCCTGCAGAGCTGAAGGCCCCAAACCCAAGATCGGGTGTAGCAGAACCAAAAGCAGGTGCGGGAGATTGCCCAAAGGCTGACGGAGTGGACGTCGATCCAAAAGGCAACGTTTGGGGCTGTCCAAAGGAAGGCGCCTTGCCAAACATGGAAGAGGTCTCCTGGCTAAACCCCGATTGTGTCCGTCCAAAACCAGAAGGTTGACCGAATACGGAACCCTGAACACCAAACGCGGATGGCTGACCAAAAACAGTGGAGGCGGGTTTAATTGCGGGGGCCGCCGCCGGAACAGAGGTGATCGGTGAAATAGGGGTAGTCTGCATATCCGAAGATAATTCACGCACGATGCTACTCGGAACTGATGGCACACTAAGCGCAGGAGTCGACGCAGTGATCATCCCAGGATAGGGTGCCTCAGTAACATTAAGTACGTGCCACCCAAGTATCGTCCCATCCGATGCATAGACATACATGATCGGGTGAGCAGGCAACTCGAGTGCTTCTCCAGAGGCTGTCGAATGACGATAGGATTCGCCACTTGTCAGGTCTACATCCATTCCTAGGAGGATGGTGTCGTTTTGGTCCTTGTCCAACGGTAAGCTGGGTGTCGACGTCTCTTCCAAAGCAAGGTTGTGCCAGCGTTCCCCAGAATCGTCGGTCACACTGCCGACCAGCCCAATATCCGACGACGTGCTGTCCCCAATGAAGAGTAGTAACTTCGATGGATCCCAGCCGCGAAGACAAAGTAGAAATTCTCCGGGAGGACGAAGCCCGGGGTAGGACAGATACGGACTGCTGAATTTGATATCTTGGGCAGAGTTACTCTTGGAATCCAAGGAAACATGAAAGTGAGTCTGTTCCACCTCCGGAGTCAGTTGTCCTGGTGGTGCGTATATCGTATGGAACGATGCGGTAGAAAGCCAGTGCACGGATATAACGCTCATGTTGTTGGCTGAGGGGGGATGGGGTATGCAAGACTTTGGAGTAGCCGTAGCGCTTGGGCTGAAAGTGACGATATCACCACTTTGGAGGCCAAGTGCCAGCTGCTTGCCTTTTGGAGACCAAGAGACTGTGGCCAGTCAGCGTGAATGAAGGATGAAAAAATGTACACGCACTTGATGTTGGCGTTGTGCTGGGTGACTTGCCAGCCATCCAACCTCCAGAAGAGCCGAGTTTCTGCACGTCGAGAAGCTCGACCGCAAGTGAGCCTGGGCTATTCGCACAATCCCTCAATACCGCCACTAGCTCAGGAATATCCTCCGGATTTGGTTGCACAGATAAAAGGGCCGCAGAAGACGATGTTGCAAACAAATGGATGGGTTGCACGAGATCCTCACCAGTGGAGAGCAGGTGGTCAGAGGCGTACACATGAATTGAACCATCAGCGAACCCCAGAAGTAGTCTTGTGTCATTGCACGCGAAAGTCAGAATTTGTGGGGGGGCTCCGTGGATGGGGACGCGTCTCTGAGGTTTGTAGAGCTGCTCATCTTGAGCCGCGACAAGCGCAGAGTGCAGATCCGCAAGTGGTGAGAGAATTAAAGCTAGGCGAACGGTCAGTCAACCAGAGAGGGCGTTGAATATATCACTGTCGTACCTGACGCGCCACTGACATCCCGAGTAACTGCTGCAAACCATCCCTTTGAATTCGCGATCGCGAACAAGGTCGCCTTGCCCGGAAAAGAGGCTAATTCCAGCGGCCCGGGCGATAGTCTTAGACGAGCGCGTTTGTTAAGAAGACGAAGTGCCAGAAACTACCAAGACCGGGATTAGAGGAGGTAATGGTAATTGGTCCACAAACATACGTCTGCATCCTTCTCCGTGGCTTCACTGGAACTCGATTGAACTTGGGGTGCGATGGCTGGTTGTAGCTGACTAACGTTTGCCATGCGTTCTTGAGGATGACGGCGACAAGTTCCACCCAATGAAGAATGGTCGACGAGTCGATGACAAGCGTTGTGTCACGTGCTTCGACAACAGTCGTTGTATTACGTAAATGATCATTTTGCTAAGTATTTGGCCAAATTATTATGCAGAAATTGATTTCGCGATCTTGCCGCACGCGTCTGTAGGCAACTTGATCGAACATCCATGGGACCTAAAGTACACACTCAAACTCTGGAACTCGGTGTGTCCGTAAAAGAACAGGTAATATCAAGACACTGGTGGACACCTCCAATACATAAGCTTAGATCGAGCTATCATAATAAGTAGGGGAGGGGGGATACGCTGGCACATCATCAGTATAACAGAACAAAGGGCATTGAAATCGGGATTAGCGGAGGGCGAAAGAAACTCCACTTGTTTCTCCACTACTCAGCATCTTCTTCGTCTCCAGAGTCAGAAGGCCCTGGTTCGTCAGATTCTTCATTACTAGTTTCTCCGTGGGGAGAAGACTTGGTACCGTTTTCTTCGACACCGATTTCGATCTGCCCAGAGTGCGAAGACCCGGCACTGTCAACATCGTCTGGAATTTTCTAATGTCCCGAAATTTAGTGAGTTTCGATCGCAAAGACGAGATATATTACCTTGAGTTCAAAGAAGCACATCAGGTGCCCAGCATCTCCTTCCTTCTTCTTGGACTAGGCAAGGATGAGAAGATGGTACTTTCACACAGGGATGACACCTACAGAGGTCACGCGGTAAAGCCCTTCGTATCGGTACCTGCCAATGAAGGTGAGTCCTGTAACCCGTCAATATCGGCGCATCCTTTACCCCGATTTCGGCGCGTGAGGGTTGTAATAACCCCGTTTGCCTGCGCCTCGTATCACTCGTATTGGCGTCCTCTTTTCAAAGGAAACCTGAACAAATGTAAGGGACATCAATATAGCTTTGCTAGAGAGCCCACACGTAGAGATCTGTTGGCAGGAGTTGTAAATGATTGGCCTGAAATCTGCACCTGGGATGTGTTAGTGGCGCGACACTAAACTACAAAGAACATATGCACCCCACTCGGGTCCCGTCCTCCTGATGCCCATCATTTAAGCAACGCCATGAACACCACATAAAACATACCTGTGCCGACGTAAATGCTACGAGTAGGTATGAGGAAGTGTGTACGTATGACTCGGGATGAGACGCACATCCTATCACCAAAATCTCTATCGTCTTGGTATCCCCCAGAAATGCATATCGAATATGCACCGTCTCCTTGATTTCCATGGATTCCTGCGCGAATCACTCCGTGCACTTTAGCTTTCACCAACTCTTTTCTAAGAACCAAACGATAAATCAGAGGCTAATTGGCGCAAGACGAACGCACCTGCTGGTAAAGACGTCCCCGACAGAGACGCCAGGTACATGTCCGTGTATATTCGGTGCTCTAGAAGGAACAGGAGTACGTTATCGACATTGAAGATCGAGAGCACGTACTGTGGCATGGTGGAGACGCGTAAGTCCAATGGGCTGGTATCAGAAGGGGAATGAAGTGAGGCGTGGGATGAGAAGGGAGTGATTTCGTGTTCTCCCACGCACGGCAGACTGCCATGACTTGGACTCGGCGCAGCCTGGTTCCTTGAAATGGTTCGTTGTCAAGAATACTCCCGAGAGATCTACCGAAATGAATGCACTCGCCTTTTGTTACCCACCATACGACTAGATTGTCGCCCCGAAGTCTGAGCTGTAACCTCGAGCTGTGTGTCCTCAGACGACCACACACTGACTGAAACGCCCGCGGAATGCCTGCGGGCATCCAACCTGGAATGACAAGACAGGCTGTCGAGTCGCGGAGCCAACAAGCGCTGCTTCCTCGTAGCCAGCTCGATCGAGAAAATTAGCCTGTAGGACGTCGAACGTTGCTTTACTCCGATTTGTTTCCTTCGGCGCCGCCCGCGTATTACAAATTCGCGTGGGCGGGGTCAGATAAAGCGGGGACAGCGCGAGTGTCCGCCACCCCCACATCCTTCAGTGATACATCAACGATGGCAGACCCTCTCAGCAAATTCCCCATCGATCTGACAAAGTACAAAAAGTAGTGCGCCTCTCTTTTCGTCTGAAGCGGGTCCCAGAGCGTCGATTCATCACGATCTACTTCCAGATTGAAGCTCGACCCGTCCAAACCTAGTCTTACCGAAGATGAAAAATCTACCCTCCAGGAGAACATCCAGCTCCTTCGCGATGCCATCGTCTGGTTTACTGCCACTGGTGCCGCCCGTGGCGTGAGCGGACACACAGGTCGACCCTCTCGCTTCCTAGACTGTCTCTCCGTTCAACCCATATATAGGTGGTGCCTACGACACTGTCCCCGAAGTTTGCATAGTACTCAGCTTGTTCGAAAATTCGGAGAAATACCTTCCAATTCTCTTCGACGAAGCCGGTGAGCGCATCCGTGGAGTCCTTACCCTTACGTGTTCGATGGATTGACCAAATAGGCCACCGTGTTGCGACCCAGTATCTCCTCGCTGCCCTGGAGGGTCACATTCCACCAGAACAACTTTTGCACTACCGCGAAGCAAACTCAAAGCTTCCTGGCCATCCCGAACTTGGGCTCACACCCGGCGTCAAGTTCTCATCTGGTCGCCTCGGACACATGTGGCCACATGTGAACGGCGTTGCCCTAGCTAACAGGGACAAAGTCATCTTCTGTCTAGGTTCCGATGGTTCTCAACAAGAGGGTAACGATGCCGAGGCTGCTCGGCTTGCTGTAGCTCAACGCTTGAACATCAAGCTCTTGATCGATGACAATGACGTCACCATTGCTGGCCACCCCTCTCTTTACCTCAAAGGGTACAGTTTGCAGAAGACGCTCGAAGGACACGGTCTTAGAGTCTGCTCCGTAGACGGCGAAGACCTCGGTGCTCTGTGGTCCGCGATCGCATCTATTGTCAATCATGAAGGCCCAGCAGCAGGTATGTATCGACGTCGAGTATGCCGGGCTGCTCGGTTTAGATTTGTATAGTGATCTCTAAGCGCCCGATGGCCCCCGGTATCGTCGACATCGAAGGAAGCACGCACGGACATGACGTTATTCCCATCAAGTCTGCCACGAAATATCTACTTTCACGTGGATACCCCGAATCACTTATTTCAGATATCTATGGCAGTATCAAACCCGCTACTTTCAAGTACTCCTACATTGGATCAACTAAAGAGACAGCGGCTAACCGTTCCATGTTCGGCGAGGCGGTCAATTTAGTACTTGATAAGCTGTCGAAAGAAGAAGCCGCTAAGAAGGTCATGGTTATTGACAGTGAGTAGTGTCTGACATCATGGAGCCGCCGGCTAATCCACAGAACAGGTGACTTGGAGGGTTCTACCGGTCTCAAGGTGATCCATCAGAAGCATCCCGAAGTGTTCGTCCCATCCGGTATCATGGAACGTGGTAACTTCTCCGCGGCTGCTGGTTTCGGTTTCGATGCAGACAAGTTTGGTGTTTTCTCCACCTTCTCTGCGTTTCTTGAGATGGTTGTCTCTGAGATCACCATGGCACGATTGAACAACTGCAATGTCCTCTGTCACTTCTCGCATTCGGGAGGTGTGTACACGTAACCGTTCAAACCGGTCAAGATCAATGACGTTTCCTTACCTTCTTAGTTGACGAAATGGCGGACAACACTTGTCACTTTGGTGTTAACTCGTTCTTCGCTGACAATGGTCTCTCTGACGTTCAGTCCTGGCTATACTTCCCCGCCGACCCATTGCAGATGGTCGCCATTGTACAACAAGTATTTTTTGAACGTGGCCTGCGCTTCATCTTCTCTACGCGTTCAAAGGTTCCCTACATACTCAAGGAGGGCGGCGAGACCAAGTTCTTCGACGGTGACTACAAGTTCGTGCCTGGAAAGGATGAAACAATCGTAGACGGCCAGGCTGGATACGTCGTGTCATACGGGGAGATGTTGTACCGCTCTTATGATGCCGTGCTGCGATGTCGCCAGAGTGGTTTGGACGTTGGCTTGATCAACAAGCCCACGCTCAACGTCGTTGACGAGCAGGTGAGCGAATACTCCAGCACGGTAAGACGACGTCTGAGGTGTCTTGTCGTAGACGATCAGCAAGATTGGCTCTAGCCGCTTTGTTCTCGTCGTCGAGTCGCTGAACCAGAAGACTGGTGTACGTATCGTCGTTTTGTCATTTCGATGGCTCATCTTTATCCTTCTCTGCAAAGCTGGGCTCCAAGTTCGGTACATGGCTACTTGAACGCGGGCTCACTCCCCGCTATGGCTATATGGGCACAGTCAAGGAAGGTTGCGGTGGTCTCAGCGAGCAGATTCCTTACCAGGGCCTTGATTCTCAATGTGAGGCCGATCGCTTCTTTTCGTCGTCTACTCACCCGACCTGATTGATTGCGTATCCCTGCAGCGATCGCCGCCAAGATCAAGCAGTTGTCGCAGTGAGCCTCGATGGCATGACGGACCGAGAGAATTCGTTGGAAACAGGTAGATGAAAGAGAAGCGGTTTAGACGAAAGAATTCAAGCAAAGTGGTGTACGACCTTTGTACCTGGTTTTTGTAAATCAATAATGAAAATCCTTGCCGATGGTATCAGGATGAAATACCATGGATTTGGAACTAGTCTTCGTTGCGATTGCGGATGTAAAGGTGTGCCAAGACCTCCTCGGTGGCAGGGGTCTTGGCACCAGTAACCCGACATCGTACCCCTTCACTTGACTCGTTAGAGTCTGGTTGACCTCCCTGGTCGCTTCATTCGTGCAGTCCCTGCCATGGAACTCATCCAGCCACATTAGAACGGTCGATCCCTCTTGAGCGTTACCCCGAGTTCGAGCAAGCTAACGATGAGTCCCGCATAGCGTTAGAAACAGAGCCCGGTGCCTCTCCATAGACTCACTGTGCACACTCGAGCGTCGAAGCTCCACCATGGGAATTTTACCGTGGTACTTGCTCGTTCGTTTTGCCAGTTCGCTCACCGGGCACGCCCTGGCTTGGCCTGCCCCTTGCTTGGCTATCCGGTCGCTTCGCGCAAGTCAACTTCAAGGGTTGGGTTTCTCATCGAGCACTCACGTTATTTCGTATGTACTGGATCTCTACCTCTTGATTCCTAATGCCCACAGACCACTGGTAGCGCCCGCCGATCGTTTTTCAGTCATCTAATTCAAGCCCGTGTTCTGCAACACCATATGGCCGCAAGTTCGCAATGCAGTCTTGGTCGGCGCTCAGGCCCATTCCACGGTGGAAAAGACGTTACCATGTGGATGACTGAATTGAATGCTGAGCGCGCCGAGGGAAACTATGACTGTTCGACACAGCTCAGTCGGCTTGGCAAATCTTGGATTTCACTTCCTGTGTGTGCTTGCTAATGGCCAAGCAATATCTGCGACAGACAGATAAACGCACAACGACGTCGCCAGTCCTAGGTTGAAATTGCCCGCGATCCCCTCGCTCTCCTGCAGTCAACCGACATTGTTTGCTCCTCATCATGTTGTCTTGCATCACCTCTATCTTCCGTGAATCAAGCCATCGCTCCGAGCATATCTGCTTTGGATATGAATCTCCGGCCTTCCTCGAGTTCTCGAGAGAGCTGGAAGAATTACGGAGATTTTCGTTCAATTCGGTACGCATGCTCTTTGTTGTCATCACACTTAACTGAGGTGCGTCCCATAGGTCATCATGTTTCTTGGGTACCTATCCGCTATTGCTGTACTGGAGAAACGCTGATGATGCATTAGTGTTCACTTGATCGCAGGGTCCAAAGAACTAGGACCGTTGACGCACGTACTTCTCATATATACCATCAGCCTCCAATTCGCTGTTAATGCTAGCTTTCTTCGGGTAAGTCGGAGTTGTTTTCTTTATGGTCTCATTGATTGCCTTTCTGTTAATTTTTCCGCTTAGAATTGTCCTAGGGTGTCTAGACTTCTTCATCTCGTCCCATTCGTAGGCATAGCGTGCATGGCTATTGCCGAGCTGATCATGGACGTGCAGTCACCCGTTCTTGCAGCGGGTTGCCTGTTGGCTGGCTCCTTACCGCTGCTCATAAAAGCCGTTTGTCACATCATGTCACGCGTTGAGGTAGCCTCGATGGCCCTGCCTGTGCGGTTGCGCGAGGTCCCGTTACCCTCTGATGAGAAGACAACCGTATAACCCGGATATCCGATGAAGAGAGCCAACGCGGCAAAACTGCGACTGACCTCGAACGGTTGGTTCTCTGATTCGCCGTTCTATTGTATTGTATTCGCCAGCATATTTGTAGATTACGTAGTGGTTGGGATTCCTTTCTCCATGTGGTGGAGTAAGGGCGTCAACACCGGCAGCCTGACGATACCGATATCGTCGAAGAAGTAATTGGAGTTCCATCCTTCGGAAGTGCCAAGTATGTGTTTGCTGCTCGCCCCTAGTTTCTTCTGGGCCAGCCTTCGGTCCGGGCCGCCGACCTTGAAGTAAGGCAAGATCCTGTGGATTTCAGATTTGATCCGTGGTTACCCATCTTGTCCTCGTCCCACAACGTGAAAGCAAGACGTTTCTGCCGGTGGTCAGTTGGTGATCTTCCATATCTCGGGCTGCCGAGGCTGTTCTGATGAGATACACGGTCACGTTTCCGGTGACTTTCCGCTTGTTCGTCAGAGCAAACTCCCCATGTACCATATCGGTGCATGATGGTGTAGCTGCTGGCAATCGATGACACCTCAGCACGGAAGTTTTTATCCAACGGGCACTGCGACTAGCAGTACCTGGGAGGAATTCAGTGGAGTAAGTTGAACTCGGATCTAGTGGCGTACGATCGGATCTGGTCCAGTCGTTCCATGTGTACTACATGGCGTCTGAATTTACAAGTTGGTACGAATCAGTCCAACCTGCCAAACATTACCTTCTTTCTGATTCCTAGGTATTACAAGGACAACTTCGGCATCATCGCGACAGGCTCGACCTCCGAGGTGGTAACATTGTCCGCAACTCCAATGCGTCTCAGTGATCACGACGCTTAAACTTTCAAGTCGTTACGCCCACTGAGCGCCTACTAATCGAATCTACAGCATCACCCCATAGCATTCTTTCTGAAACTTACTAGTTAGTACTTTAATACTCAATTAGTACTTGGGCACGGAGATTCGGAGATCTCCGGTATGTCGACCCATGGGCCCCACAAAGTTCCACTGCTTCGGTTCACATAGTTCCTTGGATCTCCAACGGCTTGGGTCCGGTGTCAGTGTCGAGGTCATTTCCTTTTTGTCGCATCATTGAACTTGTAACGCTTTTTTTTGACTCCAATGGGGTACACCAATAATGGTGCTTTCCTTCCGATGATCTGGAACGTGCAAGTACACTGGGCCAAGACCCTAGAACGACTGGAACAAGAAACCTCAAAGTTTGGCTCCAAGACTGAGAGCTCTTGAATTTACCACCGCTGTACTTCGCTAATCGCCATGGCGTCCATTGCAAGTTATTCTCATGCACCTCTCCAAACGTGGTGCTCGGATAACGGCCATCGCATCAGCATCGGATCATTTGTTGCCATGGCTTTGCATTGATACTCATGCACATGCATGATGGATCTTACGCAAGGTTGATGAGAACATGAGACACCAAAGAAGCCAGTGGATTGAACTTGTCACCCATGCATGCGTTGGTATTTCGGAAGTAAGCATACGCTAAATAAAACAATGGAATATCAAGTCCGGTTACTAGGCATACATTAATACAAAAAAATCAACCGACAAAAAGTGAATAATAGGGCTAGGTTAGCGGCAGGTTATGCAATGATCCCCCTCGATTGAATTGTTCACATTGGGTCTCTGCCTAGTTTGACGCAACTGGGAAAGTGATGGAAGAAGGCTGTGCCTGCTGCGCCTGCATAGGTAATATTGCCGATGGTGTTTTAATGCACTGTCTTCCATGGTGAATAGATACAGTGAATAACGGCAAGACACCAAATAAGATTCCAGCAGTTGCAAGCCCAGGAGACTGCACATCGGTGACCAATACCACACCGGCCATGCAGGACGTAGCAAGGAGTGGTAAAACATGGAGAAGTCTCGATAGATTGGGATAGTTCTGAGGGTGTGGTCAGATCAAAGGTAGAGACAGCGGAAGATTTATACCTGGAGAAAACATGCACTGAGAGCGAGACGAAGGCTGATAATATAAATGAAAAGTGTCAAGGTCACTGGTTGCAATGTTTTGAATCCCGAGATCGCAATGATGCTGAGAAGACTGTCAGTGAGGTGTGATACTACACGTGAGGCCTTACGCGAGAAGTATCGTGAGCTATTTAATGATTGAATATGTCACCGAGAATTAATGTCAACAAGTATGAGATTCATACCGAGTCCAACGAAAACTTGCGGGTGTCCTCTAGCTCTTTCACGAGTTCCAGAGGAGAAACCTGCTGCTGGCCTGTATTGTTTTGCTGAGAGCGATTAAACCTGCGGAAGGAGCAAATGATGCAGAAAGGCATGACAGGGTTTGCGCAGTCTCTCTTGGATGTAGAAAACTTGAGACGAGCTGGTAAGCCTCCCCATTAACATTATATACACGATCTTACGAGGATCAGCTGACCATGACCGAGAGCAGGCGACTGGGTCATCTTCCTCAACCGTCGATCTTACCATTTTCAGGCTGAGGAGCACGTCCTGACAAGCTTGGCTGTACAACCACATGCGTGCACACATTTTTCCTGTGAAGATGTCATCATCTGGCAGCCCAGCGGTCCGTGAGAGCACCAGAATTCCAGATTTCCTCCTTAGTAGGTTTTGCGCCTGTGTCGATAGAGACCGGGAATGCGCGCTATGAGGGACGAAGCAGTCAGTCATTGACAATATGTAATAGAAAACAAAGTTTGATACCCAGTCGACTCAGAGGAGGCTATCCGAAGTATCCGACGAGCCCGGAGCCAAGGCACTTCCCGGCCGGAAAGACAGGCGCGAGTTCAGCCGGGACAGTCGAAGAGACGCTTCCTTCCTTGTTCGCTGCAAACCCTATGGTCCCCCTAGAGGACGCTGCACGCGAATTTTTCCAACGTTGCAGGTCAGCAAGCCTCCTCGATGGAATCACAATCTGCTGATTTTCGTTCGAGTCAGCGGATTCAAACTGCTGTCTGAACCGTTCGTCCTCATCAGCAAATGCCACAGCACCTGGAGTGAATCACGAATACAAGGCGTACTCAATGGTCATATGAACTCACAGATACGCGTCGTAAACGCCGAGGACATCATCGAAACATAATAACGGCGCAACCGATCGTGATGAACGGAGGAGGGACCCAAACAACATGAAAGACTCGCACTTCGTTGTCGCTGGACGGTCACCGCAAGCGAGCCAAGTGAAGTCTACCTAATCAACCGCAGGAACTTTTTCGGTTTTTTCCGGACACTGACTTGTCTTCAGCTTCAAGTTCAAAGCCAGCGTACGCACATACAGTTACCGTACATCATGTTTGCGATACACAACCAAGATTGACGTCCTCAAGGATTGGCCATCATCCAACTTGCCTGCTTGGAGCATACCCAACGCCACCCCACTTACATGGTCATGTCGATCACTACAATCTACGCCAGGAGATCTTGCGCCTTACTTCCAAGTATGTGATCGATTCACTTGATCGAACACGTTAAAAGATTTGAAGTAAGTGTTCAGCCTCCATGCTAAACCCATACAATGTATCTTTCGATTTCCGGCGCCCCACAACGCTTTCTGTATATGGCATGGCCTTTTTCGACATCGGGATGTTAAATATATATATTAACTCCTTCGAGAACTTAACATCATCACAAATATATTCTGGTTTGTCCTCGTGAGTCTTCCCTCACGTGCGAACAGTCGAGTTGCAGGCGGACCGGTGTTAGCCTCGCTGATGTCCCTCAATTTACCCGGTACGGACTAGCGGGGGGGCGTATGCCTACAACCATCCCCCTCATCATCACACCTATATCCCCGGGAGTCTGTGGAGATAACACAGGGCTCAAAGTTCACGGGGAACATCCCTCAGCTGAGGTCAGGGAAGTGATGATCCATACGCACGCACAGATACAACCTATTCAGGAGATGCATAGGAGTATAGACGTATTCAACGTACTTTCTTCTTTCACGTATGTACCTGTACTGTGCGTGAGGCTGCGAGCCAAGCGTCTTGTGTTTCCATTCTCTGCGTCGAAAGGAGCATCGCATTGTATGACATATGGCCTGGAACAGTCTAGACGCCGAAGAACAGTTTATCTCAATATCAGGTAGGACAGACCGTCGGCCACATCCGTGGACGTACAGAATCGACCATTCCTCTCGGGGACATCCACCAGGCTTAACCTGGATTGGAAATATATTCGGTTCGCTTGAAATGATTAGGAAGGTTACGCGTGAGGTCATTGGTCAATGTGAATCCTTGCACAATACTTAAGCATAGTCACGCCGGCAGTACATTGGTGAATGGGACAGCCGTTAGTTGAACAGTAAAAACAAACTATACATACCTGGGTATCTTTTGGTTTTGAAAAGATGATCCACCTGCGACTAACAACATCTTCGTGTGTGTGGAGGGAAATCCTAGATCCCAAGTAACCTTCGACAGTATCGTAACAAAGGTGGCATCGGAAAGGGAAACGAATTGATAATCAACTGGAGATCAGATTCAATTTCGTCGCACTGTCTTCATTGCATCTGGCAATTCCTGCGGGAAAGGATGAGAGAAGGCAGTGTCTATGGAAATGCTAACATTTTAGACACGGATACTCGAATATGCGGATAAGTCTTATCGGTAAAACAGTACCCCTAGATGGGGACGAAACTTAGCAATCGTCTGGTACTACCGCCCTTCCGGAACAAGATTTAGGATAGGCGAAATATGAGCCAATCAAACCCATTTCCCTGTTAGAACCAAGTAACGTCAGTTATACCAATCCCGAGAACACGAAAAATTTAGCATTTCAGAGAACCGAGAATCGACAACAGAGAGCATCCAGAGGATGTTTCTTTTAGACGGCACTTCCTATTTGCATTCGGTCGAAGTCATCCGAGTGGAACGCGTGACGAAAAGAATAGAAAACTGGGACTGCTCACCAAGTTGCGTGCACAGGCTGGTCCGAGCGGGAGGTAGTTGACAGTTTGTAGCTCCGACTGAAATAACCAGAAAAGAAAACCTTGTTGCTCATCGCGATTTCAGCATTCTCACGACAGCCGACGGGCCTCAGGGGATAAGAGGATAACAAAAACCCCACACAAATCCGCTCGCAAGCTTTGCGTCGATATCTCGTGAGTGTCTTCATCTAGGATATTCTGGAACCACCACGTTCTCCTACGTTGGTTTTTTCTAAAAATTTTCGTGTGGCATACATCCAAGATCGCTTGTTCGGATACGTTGTTTAGCTTGGATAAGTTTTTCTGAAGACTGTCGTATTTCGTATATTCGGCGTTTGTTACAGATATTTTGCTCCCCGTTCATGTTTCGAGTATCTATGCTTCATACGCTAACATGATCAAAGGATCACGACCCATCGCCCATGGACAATGCTCTCCCAAGCATGCCGGCCGAACCAGGGCCTTCTATTGTCCAATGTGGGTTTTCTGACATCGTTTGCTACATTCGTCCTCATTACAACCCCAGCGGTTGATCCAAACGCAACACCCGTGAAACGCAGGCCTGGTAGGCCCAAAGGCAGCGGAAAGAAACAACCTTCAGAAAACCCCACAATCGTCGGAGAGAAGATAAAGCGGCCTGTTGGACGGCCCAGGAAAGATGGCCTCCCCGCTGGCTCCGTCGGTACACGGCGGACAGCTCAGTCACGCAAATCTTCTGGAAAGGCACCTGCAGAACCTGCGCCGCCTCCCCCGGGGTTACCTTTTCCTGGTGTAAGCATCGGTGAAGTGTTTAAAGGTACCACCTCTCAGTGTTTCTTTCCAGGCCTATTATCCTCAACATCCCGGAATGCCTAATTGGCAGACGGGGTTCGCCCCATTGACCGCTCAGCCCTCCATCTCGGCACCTCCACTCGCCATTTCCAATGGCACCACAGGTGGACCTTCTCATCAACAGCCTAATCTCGATCCCAATCTCAATAGGGATGAGTGGGCAGAATTACTTCGGGCGAAGCCTGATATGTTCTTGCAATCCTTACTGGCAACTCTGGCAGCCCCGAACCCACTTCCGGGTGCAGGACCAACTGTTGAAGACGCTTTCAAATCTCATCTCAGCTCGCTAGCGCCGTCTACCAATCAAACTAAAGACGCTCATTCCATACCTTCCCTCTACTCGATTCTCAAAACGTTCTGGCTTCCGTCCTCCCCGGCGTACCTTTCCCTTATCGCTTCTGGCCCGAACTCTCGCACCCTCTCTGAGCACAGATTCTTTTATTGGGATCCGCTCCCGCTTGTATTTAATGGCATCCCATGCTCTTCCTGTTCTTCGCTACTCACGAACCGTGGGCGAATCAAATCCGGGCCAATTAAAGTATACGATCTCGAAAAGCCGTTCTTTATCATCGGTTGCGAATATGTCTGCAAAAGCCCGCCTTGTGTTGCAAACATGGCACCTGAAGGCCGTAAATTTGCGAGCACGGACGCTTCGATCATGCAAGCACTCCCGACAAGGCTCAAGGAAGAGTTCCCTGCCAAGTTACTCCAAGGCGACTCTGACATGGGAAGCGGGACGGGTGTTTGGAACTGGCATGCGATGGGTGTTTCGAAGTCTCTCTGGAACATGGTGAAAGGGTGTCTGAAATCCGGGTTACCCAAAGATGCTATTCTCCATGTTATCAGTGCTATCCAGAATCCTATCAAGGATGACAAGGAAATGCAGGAGGAGGAGGAAGAGGAGGAAGGCGCGGGCGAAGATGCGCAAGGCATCCCCGCAGTCCCCCAGCCTGACGCCACTACGCTGACCGCATCGCAAGTGCGTGTCCTCTATCGTCTTCAATGATGTCTCTGATTTTCAGACTGTAATTAGGAAACTTCTGACGAATACGATAATGCATGGAAAGCCAATAGCGCCACTGCAGAAGCCGGTCCTAGTCAGGTTGCCGTAGCACCGCCTCAGCAATCGCAATCACAACCACAGCCTCAGGTGCATGCGCAGGCGCAGTCACAACCTTCTTCTACAATATCCAACGTTACTACTGATGTTACCGCGACATCTTCGACACCTACTCAGCCAACCCCCTACGCATTCGCCCAACATGCACCCTACGTGAGCTACCCTTACTCTAACTACGCGTTCTATTCGCCCGCTCAGGGCCAAAACGTACCACCGCATGCACATCCTGCAGCGGATCAAAACGGGCTCAAGAGACCATTCGGATACGGCGACAACGCATCCGAAGTAGCGATTCTTGAACCCTCGCAAAAGCGGACACGACACTGCTGCAAGTGCGGTTCGCAGGACTGCAAGGGGAAAGGTGGACGCTCGTTCTGTCTCAATGCTTGCCAGGATTGTGGCAAGATCGACTGCCGTGGTAGGAATAGCAGACGACCAGACAAAGTCTGCTCGGAGGCTTGGGTTTGAATTTGAGGGGTGATCGGGTGCGATGATGGACCATACCGGTTTGATGGTCAGAACAACTCGGTTTCGGATACGAGTTCAAAATATGTAAACATACTCGATGTACCGTTGATAGCTATGTTGAACTGCGCCTCCTGTATTGTTCTGCCTCTCGATGACCTTCGGGCATTTGAGTTTCTGCTGCATAGACGGGATCCCGCGGATCAACTAGGGGATAGGAGTAAAAATCGACACCGGTCAGGACGGATTGTGCTGATGCCAGCTGTAGTCATCGCGACTAGCAGGGAACGG
The DNA here is from genome assembly GCA_038094255.1 of Porphyrellus aff. niger. Classification (NCBI taxonomy): domain Eukaryota; kingdom Fungi; phylum Basidiomycota; class Agaricomycetes; order Boletales; family Boletaceae; genus Porphyrellus; species Porphyrellus aff. niger. The sequence goes on from JBBPTR010000015.1 coordinate 20,044, forward strand.
GTCGCAGAGTATTCCAGACGTGAGCATAGAAAGTATGTCCTTCAATTGACATCATCGATGACGGTTGGGATGTAGAACGTGAGGACACCACCCGCATCAGCCACGTCCCCAATATACACGTAGAGAATGGCGCAATGATTTTGACAAATGCCTGCGCCAGGAGTCGTAGAAAGCTTGTAGAACAGACGCAATAAATAGGCCACGTACATGCAATAGTCGTAGTCGAGATGACGTGGCTGTTCAGAAATTTAAGAAAGCTACGGATGGACACATGCACGGAGAATAATTTCTCTGGGTCAGGATTATCCACGACCTCGGGTTCGGGTGCGTTCTCATCGGGGGCTTGTCCTAAGTGTCATAGATCGCGGAGTTTGAGCGTGATCTCTGTGTAAGAGGGTGACAACGTACGCATGGAGGGATTCGTGCACCCCACCCATTGTGTTGCAAGTTTGACCGTGTCAGTCCTGATCGCAATCTGGAGTTTACCGCTGTTGTTGGCTCTAAGAGCTAATATATCGGAAAGAGGGCGGAGTCTCTCGACGATAGTGCGCATCTTTTGTAACTGGGGAAATAGGATGGTAACCTAGCCCGGAAGGATCGTTCCTTCAATTCGATTCGTCCGAACTCTGCAAGCCGAGGAAACGTACATCAGGTTCGGGACACAGGGGTTCCCGAAGTTTGTCCACTTCGGAAGGACGCATGACGTCGATCCTGACGTCGTGTGCTACGCGTACCTTTCTACCTGTCCGTGATACGCCCACCATTTCAAAGCTGAGTACAGCTTGGTCGTTCTTCTTGGCCAGTTTCATCACAAGCTCTTCAGCGTCGTGCGTCGGTAGAACCGCGGCCGCAAGCGAAGAAGAGGCCGCTGAAGAAGATGAGGACCGGAGAGCGGAAAGAAGTGCCTCCGTCGAGAGCGAGACTGTGATTTGATTGGCCGCATTGGATTGTATTCGGTAGTCGGTGAACAAGGAATCGATCTTGACTACGCTACTCCAGAGTGGAGCAATGAATTACTTGAACACGAGAGCGACTTACGACCAAACCTGAATGCCGCCTTCGTTGGCATCATCATTGCAGATGATATGCATCTCGTCCTCTGTAAACTTGATGATGCATTTCTTTTGTAGCTTCTCGATTGCTTGTATAATGCCTGGACCGACCAACGTGAATAAACAGAAAATATATGATGGTGACAAACTTGCGGTAAAATATCGGGATATTCTCTACTGTTGCCCTGAAGCGCATTTCAGTAATAGTTCAGGGTCGCCAACTCGCGAAGGGCGGTGAGCGAGGGTGATGCGGTCACGTGTCCTGCTGAACGGATGCTTCCGAAGGGGTGATTCATTCGGGAATAGCTCCCGCAGGGTTCGAGGGTTGACAAACCCAGCTATCCGATCCCTTCTTTCTTGCAGTCATGTCCAGAGAAATTATTAACCTCCAGGTAACATATCTTCCCTACCTCATGTTCTGGTCTCTGACACTGTTTTTTTTTTTAATTTCTCAGGCTGGTCAGGTAACCAAATTCAAGCCTGGGTTTGTTACCCTCCTGACGCAAATATTGTAGGCCGGGAATCAAGTCGGAGAAAGGTTCTGGAAGGTTCTCCTCGCTGAGCATGGACTCGATGACTCAGGGGTAGGCACTTGCTCTCACGTCATACTTACTGTGCTCCGGATGATGACCTGGTCGGCGTTTGTACGCGGAACCTTTTTGCACCCAGATGTACGTGGGCAACGATCCATTGCAAATTGAGCGTGTCAGTATTTGTCCAAATTTTGAGTGCTTGAGCTCACCCTTGGTCTTCAGGCTGGGGTCTATTTTACACCCGTCGAATCGAGTGGGCCGACCAAGTATGTTCCGCGGAGTGTCCAGGTCGATCTGGAGGCTGGGGTCTGCAACCGTGTCAGTTCTCATGATGCGGGCAAAGGCAAGCAAGACTCACATCACTGCAGTTGAGATCGGGGCCACTCGGAAGTCTCTTTCGGCCGGATACGTTCTTTGCTGGCGAATCAGGGGCTGGTAACAACTGGGCGAAGGGATGTGAGTTACTGCGTTATTTTGGTGCCGAGTCCCCGCCTATGCTGATTCTTCTCGGAGGCAGACTACACTGAGGGTACGGGACGCTAACTCTGATTGCAAGCTTCAACTAGAACTGTCTTTAGGAGCGGAGCTGATTGATCCCATTCTTGACATCGTAAGAAGACAGACGGAGGCATGTGAAGCTCTGCAAGGTTTCCAAATCATTCATTCTCTTGGTGGAGGTACTGGTGCCGGTCTTGGTTCTCTGCTTTTGTCAAAGTTGCGCGAGGTAAGCAATGTCTCCTTCTCGAAAAGCCGACCTGATCATTTGCAGGAATACCCTGACCGGATGCTCCAAACCTTCTCAATCTTACCTTCACCAAACGTTAGTCTGCTGGCCGAGTTGTGACAACCTTAACTAACAATCTATTAGGTGTCGGAAACAGTTGTTGAAGTCAGTCCCTGCGCTGTAGGATCCGTTGGTTACTAACTAGGAAGCAGCCATACAATGCTCTACTCTCTATCCACCAACTTGTGGATAATTGTGACCTGACGATATGCATTGACAACGAGGCATTGTACGTGAATTGACCTTCAAGCTTCTTCGAGTTACCATGGATGAGTAGGTATGACATTGCCGTTCGAACTCTCAAGATCAAGCATCCGCACTTCGACGACCTTAATCAGGTAAGCCTGTGACCTCTGAGCCTACCATTGATTCTGACCACGTCTGCAGCTTATCTCGAAAGTCATGTGTGGTGTCAGTACAAGCCTCCGGTTCCCCGGACAGTTGAATGGGTATGTTCTCGTTCTCACTTGACTACTGCGAAGTGAATGTCGTTATTAGTGACTTGCGTAAACTCGGGATGAACTTGATCCCGTTCCCTCGTGTAGGTGATGAGAGGAAACTTTGTTTCCTGATTTTCACTATCTTCCCCAGCTTCATTTCTTGATGCCAAGTTTTGCGCCGTTCTATGATCCGACGGCCAAAGCATTCCAAGGATTCAGTGTCCCCGAATTAACCTCATCGTAAGTATCACGGTATGCAACTCGATCCATCTTCTCATTTTTTAGGCTTTTCGATCGACGAAACCTACTTGTCGCATGCGATCCACGCTTCGGGTGAGTGTTTTTCAGCTGAATGCTTTAACACCTCAGCATCTCTGCAGACGTTACCTCACTGCTGCTTGTATTTTCCGAGGAAAAGTGTCTTCAAACGATGTACGTGATTACGTCTTGTTCGTGAATTTCAAAACTAAAGAATACTCGTCTTTAGGCGGAGGTAGGGACTACGCTTCCTTGCTAACGCTTACTGAACACGGTATTAGACTTCCGTGACACAACTGCAACGCAAGAACTCCAACCTTTTCGTCGAGTAAGGATCAAGTGTATGTCTGAAAACTGACATAAGTTGAACAATATGATTAGGTGGATTCCCGATAACGTTTCTGTGTCATTGTGCTCGGTACCTCCAGTGGGACAGCCGCAGGTTTGTCTAGCCTCATGTTGTGCATGACGGTTCTCAAGTATCCTAGGCTGCTATAGCACTTTCGAACTCGACTTGTATGCAGGAACTATTCAAGCGCAATCTCACACAGGTTAGTGTTCTTTCTAATGTTCAGACACTTGATCTACCCTCTCCGCCAAAGTTCGCTTTAATGTTTAAACGCCGGGCATTCCTGCACTGGTATACCGAGGAAGGTATGGACGTCATGGAGTTCTCAGAGGCAGAAAGTAATGCCAATGATTTGATGTGAGTGGTCTGTCATAATTTATGCCTTTCCTCGGCTCATTTTACTTGTGTAGTGCTGAGTACCAGCAGGTGAGTCGTTCTAGCTTGAAACATTGTGATCTGCTCCAGCTTTCAATGATTACAGTATCAAGAAGCAAGCCTCGAGGACGAAGAGGAGGTGGTGGAGGTGGAGGTGGCAGAACAATAACGCCGTTTATTGCCACTACTTATGTCCTTTCCCGTTCTTTTTGTTTTTCAGATCTCTATCTGACTCTTATCGTACCTGTTGATTTGTTTCGTAATTTGCTTCCGGATCAATCACAATACATTTTGGATGCAGTGATGTTTTCCCCATCTACGATTCCTCCTGGTAGGATTCAACTTAGCAACGGCAATTGTGATAGTACCGCGTGAGTCCATGTGCATAGCCCTTCAAGCTGACTCCCTGCCTGTAGTTTTATCTGGCAAATTCAACACTTGCTCACTCGGCGCTAGGAACTCGGCAAAACTTCGGTGTAACTTCGGCGTAACATAATCTCAAGTCATGAGACCGCTCTGGGACTGCCAGCGGGCATGCAACGTATAAGAACGGGTTACTGAGAGGGGGAATCTCATTTTCCCGACCGTTCAAGTTCATCATGTCGGACTCGTACAAATGGCCCTCCCGCTTCCTCGACTTGAAACGCAAGATTGTTTCAACGACAACACCAGAGCGCCTCACAGCATCTTGGAATGATATCCTTGCAGAGTTGGCTACACGCACTCCAGAGATCGCCTTGAACGGTTCCGGTGACGTGAGCATGGTATTGCTAGGGTTCTCCAGTAACCCTGGCTGATGTCGTACAATAGTTCATTCCCCAAGTCAACTTTGCAGACTTGGAAACGCTGAACCCTGAGCAGATCGAGGCGATCAAACGCAAGGGCTCAGTCGTCATTCGCGATGTTGTCGACAATGAGACAGCTTCTGCCTGGAAGACGGAGCTGGAGCAATTTATCAAGGCTAACCCTCACATCCAAGGTCAGTCTCCTACCACGTCACTCGACGTGTTCGCCCACGTTTTTCGTCCTTTCTTCTGGCAGGCTTTCCAGAAGGAAACAAACAATTCTTCCACGTTTAGTTAGTTCCCCTTGGATCGATCATTACATTTCATTCTGAAGGACGCTTTAGCTGGGCACGCCCGCAGGTGCAAGCCCGCGCCCATCCCAATGTCCTGAAAGTATCTGCTTGGCTTAACAACTTGTACCATGTCAAGTCCGGAAAGACGCTCGAAGGTGTCGATCTCTCCGTTCCTTTGACATACGCAGACCGTTTCCGTATTCGTCGTCCCGGTGGTCATTGGGGGTGGTTCCCACCTCACGTCGATGGTATGCGTGACACCTGGGTGCATTTATGATCCCACATCGAATTATCCGTAGGTGGTGGGATCGAGCGATGGGAAGACGATGCTTTTCGTCGCTGCTTCGAGGACGTCCTCACAGGCGACTGGCGCCAGCATGATCCCTACGAGCTGGAGCACCGTCTCGATGCACGCAGTTCGTTGTACGGACGACCGTCACAAGCAAGCGTGTTCAGGACCTTCCAGGGATGGTTGGCCATGAGGTTCGTCAGCATCGCTCGTCTCGATCGCGTATCCTGATGATGAACTCTCAAGTGAGATCGCGCCGACTCAAGGAACCCTTCGCGTCTTCCCTGACGTCAAGCTGTCCAATGCGTATACGATCCTTCGTCCGTTCTTCCGCCCAACTGTGCCTGAGGATTCACCCGACATCCTCGACCCCAAGAACTGGAAGTTTGGTACGCCTAGCGTCTCGGCCCGCTTCCGCGACCGTGATTTATACTCTGGCGTAGATATTTCGACTGCCGACTTCCCGGGTATCATACCCATCGATTGTGGGTACAGCGGTCCTCGACCGACGCCAGAGCTCCACCCACATCTAAGGCTCGATAAGACGATGACGTCCGTTCCGAAAGTCTCCCCCGGTGACATGGTCTTTTGGCATTGTGTAAGAGTCCATCAGGTGCCCTACGATGTTCTCGGGACGTATGCTTACCGTGATCCTTTTCGCGCAGGACGTGGTTCATTCCGTCGAGTCGGAACACACCGGAGATACTGATTCTGCAGGTAAGGCTTTCACGTCGATTCTCACCGAGTGGGGCGGTCGTCGATAACTGTCCCGCGTAGTGATGTACATCGGTGCCGTCCCAAAGACGCCGCTCAACTTGGCGTACATCGCCCAGCAAGCTCAGACGTTCCTCGCGGGACAGAATCCGCCCGATTTTGCCAAGGTTCCAGAGGGAACGATGTTCGCCGGACTCGGTGCTGACGTCGACGTCAAGGAACCTACCGGTAGGGTGGCGATGGGTCTGCCCATCGAAGCGGCGTGATGGTGTTGTTCAATGTTCGCTAAACCGAGTTGGATTGCCGGATTCCGGATAACATGATGTACGAGTATGTAAATCTATGAGTAAACATAGGGGAACGAGCTGCAAAATAAGCTTGACGGAATCGATGGGACAACAGGAACAGACTGCACATGCACATAACTCGTCATCTGGTGGACATACACTCATGCACGAATACCTGCTCCACCATAGTGTGCGCTTGAACAAATTATCTGACATCAAGACAGGCCCAACCTAGCCCGTCCCGTGCCAGCGAGAGCAGGTAAACACTCGATTGGGGAAGGCGACACCTCCAGGAACGTCGGACGCAACGCCAGTAGAACCGGACTTGGAGGGTAAGCGTCTACGTGCCTGGGTTTCTTCTTCGGCTGAACCTGCAAGCCAGAGGGGAGCCACTCGGATTGCCGTCCCCATCCTCGTTCCTGCTCCACCTGCCATTTCTCGTCTCCATCGAGGCCAGAGAGTGAAGACACTGGAGCATGTACCGGCATGGAAAACGCACGACCCCGCAGAGGGTGATTCTCCGGAAACCCGATCCCAAGGCCGACCTGTTCTGCTCTTGGTCTGCGTCGTAGCTCAAAGGATTCGATGTTGGCCTTGCGGGCTACGGGGTGTTTCGAGCGGACAGACGGCAGCGCAATAAGTTTGGCCCGCGGGGGTCGTGGGATGTCCAGCTCTTCGAAACCGGGTATGGGACTCGTCGGACGTCGAATTGCTAGCAGGCTGGCAACACGCCTGTGTTGCCGAGTATCTACGCGAAGGAATGCCGGACGGCGAATGTGTCTCGTCGCTGCGGGGTTGCCAGCCCTTGCGCAACTGCCTCCGTCTCCGTCTCTATCTGCATCCCCGTCACCGTCCGCGTCGTACCCTGCCTCCTCCTCGTCGGCTACGGGCTTGAGCGATGTGAGGTGGTGAAGCGATTCGAGATATTTGCTCGGTATCCTGTCCGAGTCTCCCTGCGATGCTACGATAGAGATATTCCTGAGTCGACGAGAGGCGTCGAGGAACTCCATTGGCATACGTGTCTTCCCCTCGGACGACGCCGGAGAAGTACGTGGGGTAAGGTGGACGTCAGACGAATCCGAAAGGAGCGATCCAGTCGACTCCCAACGGAACGAAGTGACACGATGGCCTGCCATCCTAAAGACTTCATCTGACGATGAAGTCGACATGATGTTAGAGGAAGAGGATGAAGGAGAGAAGTTAAACCTTGTTCCGGTTGTGTGACATGGCTGCTGTCCAGTTCAGATTAAAATCTGAGGGGCGTGCCACCGCACGTGACTTAGCAGCACAGTGGAACAGTTTGGTAAGAAATACTTTCAAGGTGTTACCGCTCATTGTCGATGCCGTGCGTTCGCCCTTACTGCTATACCCGCGTGATACCATCCATGCCAACCGCTGCCTGCCCTTCGAGCGCCACTGCTCGTTGTCGAAACCGTACGCTTGACCTCTTCGCCAACCGTCATCTTCCGTTCGAACAGCATCGACACGAGTCCAATTGCTCGTTTTTGGTGTCGCCCGCTCGCTCTCCAAACATTCACGAACGAATCCGTGTGAAAAGGGCGACGTGAGCACTCGAGTCGACGGTAGAGGCGATGGGCGAGCAACCATCGCTCGAAACGGCACAGTGGCGGCTAGGACTAGCGCCATCTCTCGAAAGGACGCGGTGGCGGCATGTGGTCGGCGTTGTCGTTCGAAAGGACACGGTGGCGGCGTGGTGTGATTGTCTTCACTGTCCTCGCTCATATCGTCGTCGTCCACTCGTTTTGACACCGGGTTGGGCCACGGGTAGCATCGCACCGGTCATCCCCTGTCATCTCTAAACGATGTTTCCACAGTCCATGCTCGACAATCTCAGTTCACTCACAAGCGCCGTGTGGGGTAATCCAGAAGCTGTTCTGAAGCACGATGACCCGACGGGAGTCGATTACATCGACCTAACTGGATATTTCCCCGCCTTCCAGCTCCTCCTCGGATCGTCCATTCGATACGACAAGATACTGCTGAGAGATGAGTACCGCACCGCACTCCAAGCATTGGAAACGGACACTTACCGTAGAGGTGCTTACGTTACAGGACAGCCGGGTATCGGTAAGTCTCGTACGACCTCCGGCACACTCGAGATCATGTCCTTCAGGGAAAACACACTTTTCCTCGTCTACGTACTCGTCACACATCTAGGGCAGAGACGTCCGATTGCATGGCAGCTTACAAATGGCAACCCATTCTACTTTGTGTTTACCGAGACAGCAACTCTTCACTCTCTGCTCGACACCAAACCACTGTATCACCTTGGTCCCATGTGGGCTCTGTCGGATTCAAATGACAAAGTTCGATCCCCCAGCGGCATCTTCTATGGCGCGCCGAGCTATGTCCGAACAATTCAAGCAACTTCGCCTACGCCAGACCGATGGAAGGGATGGAGCAAGGATGCTGGTGCTACGTGCTACGTGATGGATATTTGGTCTGTGGAGGAGACCATAGACCTCGCGTGAGTGAATCGTACCCTCTCCGCCCATGCCAGATCTAACAAGATGATCAGTAGGCTATTGAAACTCGACGTCGAACGTATGACATTTCTTGCAAAGGAATGGGGCGGTGCTCCGCGAAGCTTACTGGAGTATCTTTGTCAGAAACTTCCAGACGCGATAATCGAAGTTGGGTACTATAAAACACCTGCCCGGAAAGCAGTCGTGAATTGTGAGGAAATACTAGTGTCAGTAGAGACGAACAGACTTTCAGACGACGCGGCGTCACGGTTTTATTTCTGTCGTCCTCAGACGGACCCAGTGTTTGGTCGCATGTTCTCTCGGGTTGTCGTGCCGACAGCAACGCTTAGCCGTCTCCTGGGCGAGGCACTCAAGACGCAGGACAACTCTGTCAGGTTACGTTTCTTCCGTGCTCTTAAACAACTGGAAGACACTCGCCAAGCAGCTGGCTATATATACGAAAATTGGTTCCACGGCTTCATTGTCGCAGGGGAGCGCATACATTGCCACTGGCTGGCAGGCTCTGGTGAGGTCCCCTCATGAACAGGAGTAACTACTCTCGTCCCAACTCGTTGGGATTCCGTAAACGTTGTGCAACCTCCATATTATTGGGTCGCACCCAATCAGTTTCCCGGCATCGACAGCGCCCTCGTACTCGACGGTGGGGTGTATGGATTCCAAGTGACCATCCGTTCGCATCACGACACTCCGGAAAAGGGTTTGCGGAAGCTACGAGAGAAATTGCCGATCACCTTGAGGAATCTCCCATGGAAATTACTGTTCGTCGGAGACTCAGAGGAATCGGTCAAGAAGGCTGCGGGTGAACGTGCCGGGACGATATTCTTCCCAACCAGAAGGACCCGCAGTAGCCGTTGGCTGGTCCGTAGTAGATCCCGTGATGGAAAATAACTCTTTCGTGGTATGGAAGTTCGTTCGTCCGTCGAGGGTTTTTTCTTGACTTCTTCTTTAGGTACTTCGTGAGGACAAGCAGGACGAGGTGTCGGATGAACAGTCCGATGATGAGCCTGATGAGATGTCGATGAGAGTGGTGGGTGTCTCCCGATGATAATCGTCTCCTAGGTTCCGTTTGTAGAGCGTTGATCGTCGAGTGATAGTTTATATGGCCCAAGGAATTAGCTTCCCAAAATTATTTATCGTTGTGAACTCGGTGCATTATAGATTGTGCGATTGGACTTCCGGCGACGCGAACGTATTTAGCGTTCAGACTGAACGAAGTCCAGTCCCAGATTTCGACGACGTCGCTCATATTCAGCATACGACCCGAAATACCATCCAACTAGATCGTGAGTTGTCTAGTACATTATGCTGGACAAAACGGTTAGAGAGGGCTAGACTGGGGGTAGGCCACTCCTGGCACTGGATGACAGCTCTCTGCGCTAACTACGACGTGCCACTAGGCTGCAACAAATGCACCGGGACTCCAGCCACTGTCAATATTGATCAGGTTCTGAGGCCGAGTCTCCAAGCCCTACTGGTACACTGGAACTCACGCATCATAGCAGGTGCCCTTTTAACATACCTCCAGTGCGTATGAGTTCGAAGGGTAACCTTGAAAAAGCTTGAGAAATACAGGCTCGACACTGATTTGGACCCCCTAGCCTGCAAGCAAAATCGTCACGCCCCAAGCAAATCCGGACGCTCATGTAGAGCTCGAAGGGGTAGTCGTACGGGTAACGGCTGAGTTCATGTCTCAGCGTCGTAACGGGAAAGATCGAAATCTGACTTGCATCCAGAGTTATTAGAACCGTCAATCTGAAGTGTTGCTCTGTAGACGTTCGAGTTCGTTGAATAAATGGAGTTATAGAAATTATAGTTGATAACCGTTGGCGATGATTGTGACAGAGGTGAGATGGTATCATCGGGCGTCTCGTCGCTATCATTAAGGAATGATAGCGACTCTGAGGCCAGGACATATTCGTCAGTGAGGAAACTGCTCGCATCTGCAAAACATAGGTTATACGGTATTATTGCAGGATTTCACTCGGCATCTTCACCAGAAGTCGTTTGATCATCTTCAAACAGTCCAGCGCATGAGGTAATTGTGTTGGCCGCATCCAATATCTGTTGCCTCGTAGTGTCATCCAACGGACGATCGAGTTTGATTGCAATCCCAGTCAAATTTGAAGTCGGGGATATGTCGCCTGATGAAAGATATTGGAGATTATGAGAATTGTGACATGATAGACATACTCATCGCCGGATGCAAGTCATCTCTCGGGACCGATAATAAACTTCTCCCTACCGTCCTTGTAATCTCTTCAGATCGGCTCTACGGGGAACGAAGCATGTTTCAATGCAAAATTAATTCGATAGCAGGTATTTGTCACCCTCGTCCTCTCGTAGAGAGACCTGGATGCACGAAGGAACAATTTAGCAGCACGATAGTTCTTAAGTTTTTGGAGAAGGCTATTAGCCTTGGGACGTTGCTCAAGCTCCAACTTCTGTAGCAGTAGTCTGACGTATATGGTGAACGTCAGTGAGCGTTTCATATGAGCAATCGCTCGACGACCTACTGATCATATCTCGCCTTCGTAGTATCAACGAGCCCTTGCCATTGCTGAGGATTGGCACCGATCTTGGTAATCTTGAGCATCTCATCAAGAGTCGCATCTAGAAAGAGATCACCGAGACCAATACTGTCTCTTTTACTACGGTACCAAGACAGAGGGAAGAGCGTTCGATTGAAGCTGGAAACTTTTCCAAGACCGATAGGGAGAATGACAGTCTGGGGAGGTGAAGAGTCCATGGCCCACAAACCGGGTGCGAGGGAAAAAGAGCCTGGATTATCGGGTCGTGGAAACCAGTGATATACTAGATTTATATACTGGCATTTTACCCACCGAGCCAACTGGGGTGGGTCGTTGTCTCCAAAAGCGGTTTCAACTCCAAGTTGCGGCCTTTCTTAGCACAGAAGACTGATGTTGCGGAAGACGTGCCGAAAAAAAAATCAACTCGTACGTTACTGACAACGAAGATGAGTTTTGTCAGGTATCCATGTGGCGGTCAGTCCAAACCAATGTCGGCACGCTCTCAATGTCTGCGCTGGACCACAACTTGGAAGTAACTTCAGGTTGAGACTTGAATCTCCGCGAAATCGGCGATAAGAAAGTGGGTGCATGTTTATCTGTATTTACGCGAGAATCGGAGCTTACTCTATTTAGGAAGGAACTAGCATGCTGCCACTTCGTGTTGAACTCGAATGCGTTCAGCGTCCATGGCAAGCGTAAAACGAATCGCGGCACGGGAAGGAACAGAAAGGCAGCAACAGCGTATGCAGAAGGAGCTCGCTGCCTTCGGGACAACTCAGCGGCTTCCTCCCGAAACGCGGGACACCAGAGAGATCTGGTGGTCCGACCACTTTGAATGGTTGAAGGACCGGGGATATCTTCTCCGCCCGCGTTATGCCCCTGATTGGGTTCCATCCTGGAAGACCTCTGGTAAAGTTTGGCTTGAGCATGAGGACTCTCGGAATCTGGAGGTATATTCGATTTTAACGATCGCTGTCATTTCTCACTGCTCAGTTACGAAGGAAGAACACATTATTGATGCCACACGGCTCTCGGACGGTAAATATGTCACCTTGAAGCGAGTTAAGAAATCGGTCCACCCCTACGAGGTTCGCATTGGACAGTATTTCTCGTCAGAGAGCCTTGCTTCCCATCCAGAGAACCATTGTGTCCCTTTCTACGAAATTCTTTCACTGGATGATAACGAAACCAGCATTATTGTCATGCCACTCCTCCGCTCTTATTCTGACCCGGCATTTGACACATTTGGGGAAGCAGTGGAGTGCTTTCGGCAGTTATTTGAGGTGCGAAAATTAAAATATTCTCCGACACGACCTGACCTCCATTGATAGGGATTACGCTTCATGCATAGACACCACATTGCTCATCGGTGCGCTAGAATCAAGAGTCGCCAGATCCTTGCTGAATACAAAGCAGTGACTGTATGAAGAGTAACTTAATGTTCGATCCGAGTTCCATGTATCCGGAATCCTTCCACCCGATGGAAACGAGTTTGAACAGGAATTTCAGTGGTCCTGCGAAACATTTCACCCGTACCCAACAGCCACCTAAATATTATGTCATTGATTTTGGTATCTCCCGCAAGTACGATCCCTCGGAGTCTGATCCGAAGGAGTTACCCATTTGGGGTGGTGACAAGGAGGTGCCGGAGTTCCAGAATTCAAATGAACCTCGTAATCCATTTCCCACTGACGTCTTCTACATCGGGAACGCCATCATGAAGGACTTCGTCCAAGTGAGTTGCACCTATGCCGTTTTGTCTCATAATTGATGTTCACCATTGAGCAGAGCAAGAAAGGGTTTGACTTCATGCGGCCCTTGGTGGCTGATATGACACAGTCAGATCCTTCCAAACGGCCTACAATGGATGAAGTTGTTGCTAGATTCGATGATGTTCGCCACAGTCTAGGTGGCTGGAAACTACGTTCTCGGGTGGTGGATCGAGAAGAAGACGTGATTGAAAGGCTCGTTCATGCTACTTCTCATTGGAGACGTCGCATCTGGTTTGTCATCAGACGCGTTCCGCCTATACCCAAATCACCGTCATGATGTCCGTAGTTGTCGCGTTGTTCATTAAATGCATGCCTGATTGATGTTCTACGGGACAGTGCCCCCGCTGTTCCAACCTGCGGATCCGTGTCCACTTCAAATTGTTGAACGCGGTCCCGAGTGTGACTTGCTTCGCTCTGCGGTGTACCATCACGTGTGGAGGTCTGATACTTGACGCGCGATCTTTCGGCGGCGCATGATCCACAGGCGAACATGGCTGACCCATACTGCGGCCACAGTATCTAGCGCCATGACAACTGTCAATTTTCTCGTCTGACGGGTTCCCTCAGCGTCTGCAGGGTAACATGATACTTAGCTAACTCTCAGTCCTCTCATCCCATCGTACAGTGGTTCTGTCGGACATGCATCATAGATCACTCACCCAGCACCCCCATCCTGGGACCCGGACGTCAATGCCATCACCTGTACGAAGGCCAGTCCCGGGTTGGTAATCCCGATGACATCATGTTGACCACGGACGACGGCCCTCATGATGCCAAAACCTATCCTGGCTCACTATTCCCGACACGGTAACGTACTGCTCATATTCTCGAAGCTGACATCCCTCGAGGGACATCCTACGTTTGAAACTGGATCGCCAGCATCGTTTGGACCGAGGTAGGTAGTTGTCGAGCCGTTACGTGGAAATAGAGTGTGAGAATGTATCAACCTCGTCGTTCTGGAATCCTGACACCTGTCAAACTCAAGTGAATGCGGAAGACACTGCATCGTGGACCTATAGCCTTCCCAATGATAGATTTCGTGCAGTTTAAAATTACATATATCTTACAAGATTTATTAGATGTTGCGATCTCGATTTACCATTTTGCGTAGGGCAAGAATTTTCCGCTGTGCGTGAAGACAACCGTCAGAATAACGGCGACAGAGAAACTCGGTAGCTTACTCGAACGTGAGAACTACGCGGTCACCCTTTGGGTCGGGTTTCTTCGTCACGTTGACTTTGCAATCGATCATCGACATGATACCATCACCGAACTATCGAACAAGACACTAGTTTACCCTCGAGGCGTATAAGTAGTGCAAATACCTTTTCGTGGATGACGGACTGGAGTCATGTCGCGTATTGAGTCCGATAATCGGAAAATGTAAACGATATCACATACTTTGATAGCATGACCGTAAACCAAGACACTCTACACACATCATCTGAAGTTCAATCATGGTACTGTCCTACTTCGTCGGATGTCCTCACCTCGTACAAACGGTAGATGACAGGATCAGTCGGGGGGATAGGCCCCAAACCACGATTTGGCCACCAATGAGCACCTAACTCGTTCTGGATGAGTGCAGGCGAAACTTGCAGAACGCGTGCGAGTGCCTCGATCTCTTCCGGAGACAGCTTCGCCTGAAAGAAATAGGCGAGCGTCAGGATGACTGGTACGTCGATCTGGAGCACAAAAGCGCACTTGACCATAGAATGCTGCAGCGACCCAGACCTCGTCCCTTCCGATAGCTTGCCCCAATTTCTCAAAACTCAAACCTGAACACTTCAATTCGAGGGCTGGTGTATCATAAAAATGTTGTACCTTGGCGCGCCTTGGCTTGGAACAACCAAGAGACGGCAGAGGGAAGCTCGGCATACGGCCGGTTGTTCGAGGGGACAGACTATCGGCCAAGTGAGTGACGTCTGATCCAGACAACGTAGCTACAACAGACCAACCGCTGCGTGGGACATGGTGGTTGGTGCAGAAACTTGACGCTAGAAGGGCGCCTTATCTCGCTTTGTAATGGGTGAAATAAATTTGGTTTGTAAACGCGTGCAGGATCAAATCCAACAGGCCGCCGGTGCCATTTTCAGTGCAAATGACAATTTACCGTCATTCTTTGGAGTGCTCATCAGGTTCTTCGTATGTAGTCTCGGACTATGTATTATCCCGATTGGATCTTCCTCGCAGGTATTCCGTAGCCAGACCAAGTGTATACGAGACCGTGTGAATAGCCATCACGATTTACCATGTTCCGGGTCAAACCCATCTTCGCTGACGTGTTTCCAAACATCCTTCGACGCGTGCATGAGCTCGTACAATTGGCCAAGTTGCTCCGCAGACATCTAGGGGGCGAGGCGCCGAGTAAATAAATCGTCACCACTGCGAAACGCGTGCGAGGTCCTACCTTCTCGAACATGGTGGTATCAAGTTTCCTGAAGTTCCTGGCGCTTGGGTCATGGGGTAGCTCGTCCAGGTACATCTTCCATTGTGTTAGGAAACCCATGACATGGACAGGATTCGTGACTTCTCGATGGCGGCGGAACTCTGTGGGTAAATCTTGAGTAAAACCGACAGTCGCGATCACACAGCAGTTCCACCTACCATCCTTGACATACGCGTCTCCGAGTGAACGCATTTCGATTGGCAGTCTCCTATGCGCCCTTAGTAATCTGCGATATAATCTGAAACATACCGACATGAACACCCCAGACTGGAATAATCCAAGACGAGGTAAACATACGGGATTGGTGGGTATATTGTCCCAATCGCATGGTGAAGGTTCAGAGGCTTCGAAGAAATGGATTGTGCCGCACGAACATAACTTGCAAACATCGTAGGCCAGTTGTAGTAAGCAATTTGAAGACGAAGGCGAGTATTCGGCAACTGCCGGGGAGAGACTTCGCTTGGGAACACCGACCCGGGCAAGCAACTCCAATTTGTGATGAGTACTACAATCGAATCCCCATCAAGTGATGGTTCACAGCCATACATTTGTTCTTAGAAAATGGCGCAGACAGTTTCAAAAATTGTAGGTGACAATCTCAACTCATTCGCTAGCGCCGTCTGGGGTAATTCCCAAGCTGTCCTGAAACATCACGGTCCCATCGGAGTCGACTACATTAACCTCACAGGATATATGGTTACCTTCCAGTTCCTTTTCAGAACAGTCGTCCAACACGACAGATGTACTGGTGAGAGAGGAAGTATCGCACGGCACTGCAAGCATTGGAGACGGACGCCTACCGTAGAGGGGTTTGCATTACAGGACAACTAGGTATTTGTGAGTCCTGGACAACGTTCGATGCACCTTGGATCTTGACACGAAACCGTTGCTTCGTGCTTTCAGGAAAAACACTTTTCCTCGCCAACATACTCTTCGCAGCATCTGGGCAGCAACGTCCGGTTACATAGCAGCTTACGAATGGTAGTCCACTTTACGTGGTGTTCAGGGAGACAGCAACCAACCTGTTGTGGCGTTTGTGAGCTGATGTTCGTGAGACCACATATCTGAGACTTATCTTCTGGCTGACATAAACCTGCCATTGGCTTCATGTGGGAACTGTCGAATTCCACGATTCCCCAGTGGGACCTTCTACGGTGCGCCATGGCATGTGCGAACGATCCAAGTAACCTCGCCAACGAGAGAGTCACTGAAAGGGATGGAGCCCAGGACACTGGCGCTAGGTGCTATGTAATGGATATCTGGACCAAGGAGATCCCAGACCTCGCGTGAGTATTTCCGTCCATGTCAGACGTGATGAGATGGTCAGCAAGCTATTGAAACTTGACGTTGAGCGTGTCGCATTTCTTGCAAAGGGATGAGGGTGTTCCACAAAATTTGCTGCACTTCCCCTTGACAAAAACCTTTCCGATGCGATGATCGAGGCAAACCACGATCAGAGGCATCGATATCTGTCCAAAAATACCATGAAATGCTGACTTTGGTGCAGTCGATCATGCTTTCCGACGACGAATCCTTGTCACTGTTCTACTTATGTTGACTCCATATACATCCCGGGTTTCGTCGAATCCTTTCTCATGTTGTTGTGCCCACAGCAATTATCTGCTGCCTGCTAGGCGAGGCACTCCAGATGCAGGACAGCTCTGTCAGGCTGAGTTTCTTCCGTGCTCTAAGACATGGCGACAGTCCTCATCGGAAGACCGATTATATATGCGAGAACTGGTTTCACGGCTTCTTTCTTGCAGCGTAAACCATAGGTCGCCACTGGCTACGGGACTTCGATGGGCTCCCCTCTGTCGAAGGAACGATTACGCTCATCCCGACGAGCTAGGACGCTGTCAAGGCAACGAAGGCTCCGTACTATTGGGTTGCACCCTGCGGGCTCGCTTCGACACCGCACTCGTACTCGATCACGATATGCATCCCAGGCAACCTTCCGCCTGCAATATAAATCATTAAGAAGGGGTTTGCAGAAGCCACGAGAGAATTTGCCGATTAATTTGAAGAACGTTCCTTGGAGAATGCTGTTCTTCGAAGACTCGGAGCACTCAACCCAGGCAGCCGCGGATGCATGGGTCGGCAAAACATTCTTCCCGACTAAGAAGACGTCGGGTGGTCCGTAGTAGATCCAGTGGCGCAGGATGTAACTTTCAGGGTATCCAGATTGGTTCGTTCGTTAAGGGATTGCTGACGCCTTGATTTGGTAGTTCGCGAGTCCATGCCCGATGAGAATTCATCCAACGGAAGAGTCTGATGAAGAACTCAGCGAGGTATCGATGGAGTCGGAAGATGACTCATAAAAGACAACGGTGTCTATCAAAATGATAGACTTACAACTCGTGGCGTATGTTCCGATCGTGAAGCCTTGACCGTTGACTGATTGTTGTCGAAGAAATTTGCGTTCTGAAACCTCTCCATCATTGTGAACTAATTGTAGCGTAGAACTTTGATCGCCGTCGCCCGCGGTTGTAACAAAGGTATTATGGAGTTTGTCATGTAGCTCCGTTCAGACCCTGGATCTCCGACGACGTCGCGCATATTCAGCGTGCTTGCTCGGATGTACCGTGCGTCCGCAGGCTGGAGATGCCGTTCTTCTGTTCCCTAGCGCGGCGAGGCACAGCGTAGACAGATGTCCTGGTATGGCACCGGATCCCCGAGTTCCATCAGCCGGAACAACTCGGCTGGGTGAGCGTGAAACCACGCTGTGCGATGGTGATGGGATGCCGATGAAAGTGAGACCGTCAAGTGTCATTGTGACACCTGCTGGTGTGTAACATGCCTGCTTTTTCATGAGCCGACATTTGGGGCTCTGATTTGCATGTCGAAAGCCTCGAGTCTCGATTGACCGACTAAAAGTTATGTCGCCGTGACGTTCAGGATCTCCTGCGACGCGGAAGTAATTTCCTGAGACATTCCGCCAATCGTAGCCAAGCCCGTGCCAACGATAAGACAGGACTAGACCGGGTGTCATTGTCAAGTTGAAACCGATCACAGCCTCGACAGGCGTCGATTGCGGTCACTATTTGCGGCCAGGGCGTGGTAAGGTAGCACGCAAGGCAGGTGCATCACGACCACTTGATAATACAAACGTAGTTCGGCTGGTTTGCGTGTCGAAAGCCTTGTTTCAAGTCGCTGACAAAGGTTCGTCCCGCCGCGAAACTCGATATCTTGTGACTGCGGGAGTAACTTTTTAACATGGCGCCAATACGGACGTCAACGATCGGCTGTAACGTCCCGCGGAAGCATATTCGAACCGATCGCACTGCGATGTGCGCTCGAAAAAAACGAACGTCCACTGCTAGTCACCTGGAGACTTGGTTGGGCCCGACGCCATCGAAGGTTTCGTTCCATGGAACGTTCAGGTACCCAAAGAACTGCCAAATTGACCTCTGCCTTCCGACGCCAGCGGCAAATCCAAGGACGCTACTTCTCGTTACATCCGGTGATGGAACTTCCAGATGGTGGTCCCAGTTTGGTCAATACGGAGATGAATGCGTCCTGTGGATTCAGAGATGCGCGTCTTTAAGTTAAATGCGTCCGGGAACATCGTGATGGGGACAAATGAAGGGTCCTGCTTTCATGCTCCTTCTAGCAGAGATAGCGGTTATCGCCGCCTCGCCGCCGTCGACGTAAATATTTATAGGACTTGGATCCGAGAACGTGAGATACCGTGGGAAATTCGAACTGCGTCACTCCTTGCCTTTTCGGGCTAGGAAAGCAGTTCAAGCAATGATGAGCCCGCCCGATCGTACTAGTAATTCGGTCGGTAGTTCAAAGGCAAGGATTCGATAAGCACGTTGGCCGTTGACTTCGTTCACAGTAATTTTGTTCGTTGACGGCGATTTTTGCTTGAAAACCTCATGGACTTGTCGCTCTGATGATAATTAAAATCCTCGGGGGCGAAAAGATCTTGTACCTCAGGGGGAGACGGCGGCCGTTGGCATGGACTCAGGTGAGTCTTCTGAATCTCCACGCGGACTTACCGATCGACGGCTTCAGTAGCTCTGAGTCATGGCAGTCACGCAATCAACCTGGTCACCAGACCAGCACGGACGGGTGCTAGATAAAGTTGACCCGGCTCAAGTCTAGCTTGCGTCCTCACCTTCCGTGTAGGGCTAATTTATCACCGCATGCATTGTCTGCCATGCGCCAGAGTCTCGGAAGACAATAGACAAGGATTAAAAAAGGAGAAGAGGGCTAACTTCTCTCTACGCAGTCCGAGGGTTCGCCTTATCGCACTGGCATGCGACATCGGAGCAAACGCTGCGTGCTTTGTGGTGTTTCGTCGCCATCTTTTAGTATCCGTGTCCGCGGCCCATGAGGGCGTACCATTTCAACTGAGGTGACCCCACCCGACTCCACCTTGACAGCTCGACAAACGCGTGTATCACGACCCCCTCGTGTTCGTACCCATCATGTCACTGTGATACGAGACGAATTGGCATAACAGATGCCGTATCGACTCACCAACGATGTCGAGCGTGGCGTCTATTTGCAATGCATCGCTTCCCTTTTTTCTTACCTTTCTCATTTCTTGTTTTCGTCGCACAGCCCTCGTGCCACGGTCGTCGTCGTCCATTTCCACCGCTGCATGTCTTGGAAATTCGGCTCAGCGACAACCGCGACGTCCACGTCGCTGGTCGCTGAACCTGGACGGAGTTCAAGTCAATCGACCTGTCGTCGTGTCCGGTCATTTTTTTGCGTGCTTGGTCGTTACCATCCTCGCCTTTGAACCACCCCCTTCAACTCAGCGACACGCTCCGCTACTCACATATGCCCTTGACCGCCCCATTCCACTCTGGACGCCCTCCCTGATGGACCCGCGGCCTGCCCGCGTCACGAGGAGAGAGGGGTCGTTGGACATTTTAGAAATGAAGGAGTTCGCGGAGCGCTGGGCGTCGCTCCACCAACCCATCCACCCCTCGTCCTCGCCACTAACGTCCTTGTCCACGCGCGCCCATCCCCATTCGGCGTCCGGCTCCATTCTCCATCTCTACGCCCTATCTCTCAGACTCGGACGGACGAACGGGTCAAAGCCCGATACCTGCGACGAAAATCGAAACCGGCAGGGCCTAGACCCCCCTCGGAATCGTGTCGAGGAAACGGGCGCACGAGACACCCACAGAGACACACACGCATACGGACGGCGGCCGCCGTGCGTTTAAACTCTAGATCTTCTTTCGGTCAGAGATTGAGACCGTCAGCTTCCTCGTGATGAGCCAAACCCTTTTCCCCTCTCTTTCCTTTGCGGCTCGTCGTGATATATAGCTCCCCTCGCAGGGCTCGACTCGACCACGACGACGGTCGTACGGTGTCCAGTGGGACGACTAGGACGGCGACGCGGTCGACTTTACAACCCCGACTTTGGAGATGGGCCTTCGCCTCCCTCTCACCGCCACCTGCACTTTGGATACTGGTCACCCGACGTCCAGGACGTCTATACATGCCATAGCGCTCGAGTTCCCAGTATGACATGCCCGAACAAGTAGCGGTCAGGACTATTTTTCATTCGACGCACCGTGACGTCGCAACGTACTCATAGTGTATGGTACGAAAAAAAAAATAGGAATAGCAACCAAGACTTGAGAAAAGTGTGGTATATGCGACAAACGCGACACTTGCACGTGGACCACAACCGCATGACCACTGACCAAAAAATAATAATCGTCGCTTGTCTCCCAAAACGGCGTCGCATCGGGACGAGGCGGAGAAAATGCAGTGTAGACGTTGTATCTACAAAAATCATACACGATTAAAAAAAAGAGCTAGAGGACGATGATCGCATGGATGCATCACGAGACGTGTACAAAAACGGCTATCGAAAAAAGCAAGTCGACTGGATCCAAAAAACAGGGGGGGCGGAAATAAAGCACGAGCATAGGCGAGAGCGTCCTCGACCAAGGCGTGGTGTGTGGTATGGTATGTGATTGTGATTCGTAACAGGGATGATGACCAAATCTTAATCGTCTCTTTTTTTCTTTCTTTTCCTTTCTTTTTTTATCCTTTTTTTTCCGCTCGAATCCCCCACGCGATCACGCGGTTACCGAGGGGGCGAGGCACCGCTCGATACCGAGTGCGAAGTACGCATAAACGACTGTTGCGGATGTTGCATCTCCTGTGCATACGTCTTACCTGCCCACGGCGGCGGCGGCGGTCCGCCATGCGTACGCGTTTGATTCGATGAATGAGAATAATGCGCATTGGAAGGCGGTAGGGGATGCCCCTGCCCAGACCCTACACCGTGGGGATGGAGATGAGGCGTCCCCGAGGAACTCGCAGGCGGAGGGAGTTGCGTCACCGAAGGTTGTGAGGGCTGTGGCTGTGGCTGCTGTGATGGAGTTTGAGTCTGCGTCTTTGGTGGTGCTTGTCCCTGTCCAGAAGCCGTTTCGTTGTCCATGTTCATGTTCATTGACACGATTTGGAAGGAACCCGTGTGCACGCTCATCTTGTCCATGTCTGGATTCCCGTTCGAGCCGCTTCCAGAGCTCCCACCAGCGTTGGACCCGGTCGCAGCAGCTCGAGCGGCTTTTTCGTTCTCTGCAGCGCGGGCAGAGGCGCGGAGCATATCCATGTCTATGCGCATCACCGCTCCGCCCTCCGTAGCAAGCGCTTTATCGCGTTTGCGCACGAGCTTTGCATAATCTGCAAAGAGGGGACCGAATTGAGTGTCAACGGTCACGTGGTATCGGCAGACGACGACACGCACGAAGACCACAGGCGTTGCACAAAGTCCGGGCACCGTCCGGACCTCGTCGCCACTCTGGTGTCTCCCTAATATTACACGAGTGACACTTTCCGGGAGGTGTCGCACGCTAGCGTCACAAGCCTACTCAGCGACGCCCTCCGATCAAATAAAAATACCTACACTTCTCTTTCGGTACTTGCTCTTGCCAGCGCCCACTGCGCCTCCAACAGCTCCTGCAACAGAGCCAGTGCCACCTGCTGCTGCTGCCGCCGCCGCCAAGCTGGTCGTGAGCGCACGCTTGTGTCGAATGATCTCCATATCTTTCTCGGCGGCGCTGCGTTCTGCGGCTGTTTGTCCATTCCCTTGACCTGTACCAGAGGAGGGGTTTGAGAGATGAAGTTGAGAGACATGAGGGAGGGTACTCGAGCTCTGCGTCTCTTCCCAGGGACGCTTGGGGGCACGCGTATCAAGATCGATCTGTGCTCCACTCGAAGAACCACCCGCATTTAGAGCGGCATGAGCGTTGGTTCTGTCACCAAATGTGGATGGTATGATGGACGAATGGGATGCGGAGGCCGTGGCTAGCGACGACGATGCAACAGACGCATTTGCTAATTTTCCTGAAGAGGGTGATCGTAACGATTCGAGAAGACGAACAACTTCCTGAGCACGGTGAGTCATCTCCGCGAGCTCTTCCGCAGATGGCTGTGCGAGAGGTGTCGACGACTGTAGTTCAGCTGCATGCGCACGCAGGACAGATGCGCGTCGTCGGGCAGATGGTCAGAGCACGAGAGCAATTAAACAATGCCCCACTCACCATAGCGTGTCGCAAATTTGTACAACACCGCGCAATGTTTCAACACCTCGTGCATGACGCCCTCCCTCTCTCGATCCCGTTCTCTCTCCCGCTGTTCTTTCTCCCTCAGCTCCGCTAGCCGCTCCCGTTCTTTTTCCCGCTCCCTTTGGCTCTCCCGCTCCCGTTTTTCCCGCTCCCGCTCAAGTTCTCTTTCTCGTTCGCGTTCCTCGCGTTCACGTTCTCTCTCCCTTTCACGTTGTTCTCGTTCGCGCTCCTCTTCGACCATGGTGTTCATTGGAAACCTTGCCTCCCTAGCGTGCATTGTATCCGCTGGAGAAACGAATGCCGGACGCGGGAGCTCGGGTTGATGCATCTGTTGTTGGGCTTGCGAATGGGGTAGCGAGTGAGATGGTTGTAATTGAGTCTGAGCTGGATGTGTCGAATGGACTGTTTGGGTGGGTGGGTGGCCATGCGCAGGTTGAGACAAATGAGACGGGTGCGCGGCTGGTTGTGGTGGTGAAATGTAGGATTGCGACTGCGAATGTGACGGGGCTGGGGCGGCACTTGGAGCGGACGCTGGAGAGCCGCTATAGCTTGGCGCGGCATGGTGGGTCGAATACGACGACAAACTCGAGTAGCCGTGTGATTGCCCATTCTGCCGTGGGAGGTGATGCTGCGACGGCGGTGGCTGGGGCGGCGGGGGACGTGGCACGGGGACGACTGTCGGAACCGACACCGAGTCATGCGCAGCGTACCCGCTCCTAGAAGGTTCGTTATTCCCAGGATACGCACCAGCAGAACGTGAATCGCCAAAGGAGGGCCGCTGATCAGCGTTACTGGGAACGAACTGAGGATGCGCAGGCGGACCGTGCCTTTGTTCGGCTGGCACATAGGAGGATGGCACAGCAGATGCATCGGAAGAGGCGTACTCATGCCTCGTGTCTTGAGTGGACACATATCCGGATGACTGCCTTGTCTCTGTGACATAAGCGGCACCTGCTCCTCGGTTGCTAGATTCCTGTCCGTGAGGGAAACCAGTGCGCGAGTCATGAGCGTGTGGAGGACGTGTTGGACCTTCCGGGGTATAGCCGACCCTGGTGGGAGGATCCTGAGTGTACGCGGCGCCTGTTCGTGCTGAAGGCTCTGGAGGATGCGATTGAGGGTAAGTATATTTTGTATCCTGAGTATATGCGCTCGTACGTGACTCTGGGGGATAAGGGCGAGCTATCTCGGACTGAGCTTGGGGTGTGAGATGCGCTGGGGGTTGTCCTTGGGTGTAAGATGTCCCGGGTCGCGAAGAGTCCGCTTGGTGGGAATAACTGGGACGGGGCTCGTGCTGAGAGTACGGCTGTGGGTGCCTTGTGTCGACAGCTGTGGACGCAGGGACGGAGGTGGGGGCGGGGGGATGAGGATAGATTTCATGTCGAGAATCTATGCGCGCATCAGTAGGTTTAGGCTGCGCATGCGAGTACCGAGCGCGATCTGGGATCGGAACGCGAGAGTCGCTGAGAATGGCGAATCGGAGAGGGTGAGCACACGTGGACGCAGCGCGAGGAATTACGTACCGTGCGTCCTGGACCTGGGGATGTCCGCGAACCGGCGGAGCGTGGCTCTCGTACGCAGTACTAGGCCTGGTATCGTCGAATGCATAGGCAGAAGCGGAAGTAGGTGGCGCCACGTAATGAGATGGCGAGTGTGCATGCGGGTGCTGTTGGGGTGGCTGGGTCGGTGTTGGAGTGGGGGAAGGAGGCGGGTGTGGGTAAGCGGAAGTAGGAGTCGGATATGCGTTATGGGAGGGGTATGAAGGAGCATTGGCCGAGGCGGAAGCGTAAGATGGGGAAGTCGAAGGACCGAAAGTGGGAGAAGTTGTGTTCGTCGTATATCCGGGAGAAGCGTTGTACGGAGCGTACGGGGCAGAATTGGCAGTGGAGGAAGGGGGATAGGAAGGGGTGTAGGGATGGGAAGTGTTTGGGGTATACGGTGAGGGTGGGGGATAAGTCGAACGATGTTTTGGCGGAGGGGGAGGGAAGGCAGAGGGTACGCGTGCTGGTGCTGTGGTTGGCGTATCGACGGTGGTGGGCACGAGGGGCGTTGTGCGCGCAAAGGACGACGTCTGGCTGGAGGGGACTTGAGCGTGCATCTGCGACGGAGTTTGGGAATTAGCCGAGGGGGGCGGGTTGGCGCCTTGTGGATGCTGTTGTTGCCAGGTGTCATGGTCGTGCTGCTGCTGGCTCTGAGACGACGTCTGCCCCTGAAACGCGAATGGCTGGCGGTGCACGTAGGCGGGCCCCGATGTCGCCGATGTCGGTGTGGGTGTCGGATAACCGAAGGCCGAAAAGGACGTGCCGTTGGTGGTCGGTGCGGAGGGCGTGGCTGCCGCGTGGCTAGGGGCGGCCCCGTTCACGTCCTGGCTGACCTCGAAGCCGGCATAAGAAGGCTGGTCTTGGGCGGAAGGCGCGTCGTGCTGCTGGAGGGGACGATACGGAAAATTGAGGCTCTTGAGTGGAGGAAGGCGAAAATCGCTGTTGGGCACGTGGGACGGGTTCGGATTTGAATTTGAGTGGGAGTTGGTGTGCGGGGGATAGCGGTGGGGATGAGCGTGGTGGGCATGCGAGGAGGCCATTGTACGGAAGGGGCAGTGTCGACCGTGTTCTTCTGACGGGGTGCCGAGTTAGTATAGTATGGCTAGCATAATAACGTTGAATCGAAACGAGATATCGCCGATGACGATGACGGCGCACTGCGATGTCTTAGATCTCCTCAACAGCTACCAAGTCGAGATTTCTGTGCGCCCCAAGCGAAATGGAGCACCGCAACGACGCCAACCTGATCTCGACGACCGTCAGAAGAGGGCGAGAGAAGAAAAGCGATATCGAGATGGAAAAGAAAAGAAAAAAAAAAGTTAGTAGCGACGATCAGTAGTAGTTTTGAGCACGCTTTAGCCAGTGGACGGAGGAGGGGGACGGTATGGCCTTGGAATGGAATGGGTCGTCCGTGCCGTATCTCCCGATGGCGACGGATCTCACTTGCACCCGCTGGACACGATGCAAATCTGCGTCGTGTATCTTCCCACGAACCAAATCTGGCCAGCGTCAGATTCCCCGATTCACCGATCCAGCACGCACGCCCGCCCAGTGCCTCGCTAGTGTGCAGACGACGTACCTCGTCCAAGTCCTTCGCAACGATCTGTCCGCGTTATCGTATGGAGATGGGTCTGCCCCTTCGCCCCGCCCGCGTATAAGAGCACGTCCAACACCCCCCCCCCCGTGGCTGTCCGCCTCGGACGAATGGCGTGTCATCTCCCCTCTACCCACAAGACCCAGACCGAGGCCCGCATGCGCACCCCTGGCATGCCCTCCAGCTCACCCCAATTCCCCATCATGCATCACTCCCTCCACGCCCCTGCGTGCATGCATGCGCCCTCGTCCTCGCTCCCCTCCCTCCTCCGATCCATCTTTCCTTTTTTGTCCGTTTTTTTGTAATTTCCCAATCGAGGCACCGTGGCACCCCGGATTGCCGTAAATGGTGCTTCCTGCCAGATTTATCTCCGATGTGTTACCGCGTTCCCTTTGCCACGTGTCATACCGCATTTGGATCTCGATACTGCACGTTCGATTCCTCCTCCTCGTGGGCATCCACCACCGCACCGCAGTCGAGTCGGTTCCCGCCCCATACAGCCAGTAATGTCCTTCGTTTCACTTACTCCGTCGTCCCAGTTTCATCCGTTTCCACGTTCACCGTCCCAGGTACCTCGACCAGGCCCGCATGCTCATCTTGACACCCGTGGACACCACGGCCTTAGGCGGCGAACAACACGTGTCAGCCTGCCCGCTCAACCGAACGTCCCCTCATCACAGCTTTCTTCTCATGAACGCTCCACTTCGCAGCCCTGAAACCAGCGCTGCGATCACCCGTGCCCACCAACAAGTCTAATGCACATTATTTATGACCGTGAAATGTAATCAATGTGTCATCCAACCTAATCCCAATCTCTGCCAAGCTTCCAGATCGCGCGGTCTCCGCATTTGAAACCGTCCATCGAGCTTTGATCATCCCGATTCTCCGCACAGGTCGGGAAACCGTCGTGGCGTTTTCGTCTCTGCGCAACAACCGCCCTTGATTCTGCGTCCTACCTTCCACTCACGGCGACCTCCATCGGCCTTTGTTCCCGTTCCACATCTCACGCGACCGTCCTTTCATGATCCGAACCGTGTGAGCGATGCCTTCATGTCCTTCTCGAGGCTGTCTTCATCTCCTTAATTTTTTTCCGCGGCGTGCCACAGGTTTGCTGTGTCCTCCCTACGGGAATAGGGTTGCCTTCATTAACATGGCTCTGATTTGCCGTCGCGATACCATTGGTACGCACATCGTAATTTGACGTACGCAAGACGTGTCGGTGCCGTAGGCCCAGTCTTTCGCTCTTCGATTTTCACTTGTCATTACCGTCCGAGTGCGTGTCTCCTTTCGGTTCTCCAATGATCCATTTGGCCTTTTGCTGGCTGGTTGGGAACTACGCAGGGACTGGATCGGAACGGCGACCTGTTTAGCTTATCCGTCGTGCTTCTCGCGTCGGCTGTTCTCTAGTGTTCTCAGGGTGTGGTCACTGACGTTTTTGGCTTCATGAAATGTAAATGTAGAATCGCATTCCCCGCTTGCCCTTCCCGCCGCGCGCAGCAACCCCTAGTCACTCTCTCGCCCTGGTTGCTGCCAAAATTTTCAACGTCCATCATTCACCATCACGGTCGCTCGGACATTGTTTACTACCAAGCACAAGGTGGCCGACGTGCTCTTGGAGCCAATCACAGCCAGACCTGGGCCTCTTCGGTGAGCGAGGCATAAATGATATCCATCAATGAGTCATTTCGCTACCGTTGATGGGCCGCACCGCTGGGATTGATTGTCAATCGACGATAACTAAATGAAAAACTACGGAGCGGGACGTCGCGCAAATAAGGTCCATAGCCTTAGGTCCCTGCATGATGTTGCACGCTTCTTTACATATGTCAACTGACACCGATCGATATATGGCCTTTGCCCGCAGTACAGGACTGGGTGCCGGATTAAACTAACTCATCACATTTACACCTCGTGGCGACGTCGTGCCTCTGCAGCCTGTATCGCACCGTCTGCGATGCGTCTCGCAAATGCCATCGTATCCTGATGGGAACACACTCTCACCGCGTCGTCCTCTCTTTTTTCACCGCCACGGAAACGGAGAACAAGACACTCAGGGTCCACCGCCCCACACCACATGCTCTCAGAAGCACCTGCGCTCGTACGCACTTGCCTGCCGTCGCCTTCCATTCTATTCCACTTCATTTCACGCGCGGTACATGATACTCGATTTTTGATTGGTTTCCGCGACCCAGCGAACGGTGGCCCCGGCGTTCATTCACGCGGGTGTCAGGTGATGGGATTCATTGATCGGTAGCAGACGCCGCGCACCTTTCAAGTCCAAATACACGGAGTCTCTTTCACAGCCCTAGCATACGGCGCTGGCGCTGTTCGGTTGGTGTGACGCGGACCACCCTTTCATGATTCATGGGTTCAGACGTTTCGGCGTCTCCTTGGCACACTTTTCTTCCCTCTCCCACGGGAGAAGGAAAAGAGGCGCCGTCCTGCCTAGATCCGTCCCGTCAGCGAGGCAAACCCGCTTTCTCTCAAAGGATAATTGTTAATCTATATCAGATCAATGCGATCTAGCTCCGATTGGGAAAGGTAAAAGAAAAAAGAGAGAAAAAGTCTCGGCGTCTTGTGACCGAGTGACCACCTTTGGCGTAAATGAGGGGAAACTCTTTGTGATGGAGTTACGCTTCGTTGACGTTGCCGTGAACGTCTATGGGCGTCTTGCTTGGTTATCTGCTTATCGATCGCCCACCATTCAATGTCCGTGTGAAAGTTGGCTTCATTTTGAGGATGAAAAAAGGGGCGGTGGGGACCCTGCCAGGGCGTGTGTAAATCCAGGGAAGGGCGCGTACGTTCGGCGTGACCAATTCTGTTGACGGCGCCATTGCGTAGTCGTAGGCTGTGTCCGTCGTGGGTGCAATAATGAATGATACTTTCGCCTTTGCCTGCATCTCCTTCCCCTCGTCTTAGATGAATCATACCGTGTTATCACTAAATGCGAGTAGCGCCTATCCGAGTGCGTCCGATACAGAAAAAAAAAACACGATATTTCAGCATGCTGTCGTGATTGCCACTCGGCATACCAATTGCCGTACCGTGTCTCACTGACACAGCAGCCTTTGGTAAATATGTACATACCACACGGCACAGTCATACAGCATCACGTCGCCTCCATATCGTATCGAGTCCTTGGAAGTGAAACATCGCCGTAAGCCAAGGGTCGACCAGAACCGATCGAGTCGTTCGACGAATTAGCACTCACCGCCAAACTTAGTCGATAGTTGTATCGGGTCAGCATCCTGCGGCGCACGCCATAGGATCCCCCACGGCGTCAAGTGGCGTGGCGTAACGACTCTACGGGATCGGTAACCCAAACGCAAATCCCCAAGCTTGCGCCTCCCGCGGGTCGACTCGTACCTCGAAAAAGTTTGCTGACAACGACCCCAAGCACAAACGCGGGGGCGCACACCACCCGAAGTGGAGATGCGGGTCTCCGTTTTACCGTCCGCGACTCGGCGCTGGGGCTATTCGCCCAATACAACTCGAGTCGCACGCCCCGCCGCCCCCAGTTCCGGGTATCGGTTTTTCGAATCCCCAATCACGAGCCCCCGCGTGCGTATTGCGATCGTCCGTTTCTGTATACGCCACTCTGCGCCCATCTGTGACGAATCGGGTCCGATAAGATGCGTTCCTGATGCCTCCGAGGTGACTGTTGATACGGTGACGATGACGGTCGATAAGCTCCACCGTCGTTGACGTGACGCGTCTTATCGTTCGTGTCACGTTTGCGTTGGTTGCGGTATGCCGTCGAGTCTGGTGGGTGTGACCAGATGCATGATCCGGGTGCTTTCTGAATCGTCCACGACCAGCACATGGAACACGCACCGATCTAGCGCGCAGTACCGTAATACATTCTATCGAAACGCCACCATTTTTCGATCATCAAGGGGTAATCAACCAGGCAGACGAGCAACGCCCGGTAGTCCGCTGACTGCAACCGGCAATTCAGAAATTTTGAACGGCATCATCGTATGACGGAGTCAGATGTCGTGACGTGAAGCGAAACGTGGATAACATACGTCTACGACCAAAGTTCATGTTTATCGTGATGGGGGTCATCATATGACCACGGACATGCTTGCTTGACGGTGGTTACTATCATGGAGGCCGCTGAAAAGCCACACAGCCTTGCTCGTCGATCGGAGGTTTAGGTGAAGCCGGGGCGTCGTGCGGTTGCGAAGGGAAACCGTGATCAGACAGATGGATCAGTGGATACGCGTGTTCCCAGGCGACCCTGCTTGTCAAAGTATCGTGATTATCGGGCATTGCAAGCCGGAGATCACGCCAGCTTTGTAAAGCGATTGTCGAGGCGCGTTGCAGTGACACGATCTGTCGACGCTATCGGTCATATTGATGCGCCAAAGGCAAGCACATTGTCGCGAAGAGATCCTGCGTCAAATAAAAGATAGACAACGCTCTGAAGTATGGCTGAGAAGAGATCAACACATCACGCACTGAGACACGTGGGTTGAAGTGAATATAACACAAGACAAGACACAAGAATCAGGGACGCTACGAGGAACGACCTCCGAGTCCTTCCACTCTAACGAGGAGGACAACGTTACCAAAATCGATGACACGTTTGCTCACAACCGGTATACCGTAACCTCTCCCGAGCCAGATCCCAGGGCAATCAAACCCTGCGCTTCGTCATAGTCCAAGCACGACCAACCGCCCCCTTCGCTTTCGAGGACGGCCTTGACGCGCGCTTTCTGTGACCCTTGGTTCAATAAACCTGGGAAGATGGCAACGACCAGCGTCTCCCGTGACGGAGCCGTATGTATCTGTTCCATGAAATCTTCGTCTGTGATCAGGCCGACAGCAGCCCAGTCCGAGGGCTGAACCCAAACTGCTGTTCCGTGTGATCCAAGGACCATGTCGCTACAGCGAAGAGGACCCTGACGGTGGGAGGAAAGGCTTGAGATCAGATTAAATAGAGACGAGGAAGATTCGTTGTTGTTCGAAGATGTGTTGTGTGAGGTGTCGCGGAGAGTAGGAGTGAACGGTTTCAAGGTCATGAATTGAAACTGTTCTGTAGGTCTCCATGGGTCGCTTCCCTTGTTGCGGACGAGTAATGACAATGGCGACTGGGAAGTACTAACAGGGCCAAACGGCGCAAAAGGTCCCAACGCCAGCGCGACACCATCAACCCAACCAAATGTGTTGAAAACGCAAGGCGCGACAACGTTGAGGTTGTCGCCTGGAAACACCATCTGTGGTTCTTCAAAGATGCAGATAGAGCGGTCTCTCACGACCAAGATGCTCCCATGAACGAAGGCAACGTGCCTTGGTTTGTCCTGCACATGTCTGAGTGTACGACACCCAATATCATGTGGAGCAGTCTCATCACCTGCCACGTATCTGGACCTTTTAGCAATGCTTGCTCTTGCGTCTTCCAGTTTAGTATCATGGTCTCAGAACCATGGTCACACAATGCCACGATATTCCCGTTCAGAGCGATTGGTTTCCTGGATGTGTCAAGCGTTCTTATGGGTTGAACTGTTATACCACCCTCGTTATCATCCAAGATAGCGAGGAGCTCGGCGGTCGTGCAACTAGATCCGGTTCAGTGGAAACACCAAGATATATGCACATCCAGATACAGACCCCACTTCGTCATGATGGACGGAAATAGCCATTGCCGCGTCCGATTGGTCATCCGAGTTGACAACGATGCCTTTGAACAACGCTTTCCGGGGACTCCACTGAGCGACTACCTGGAGCGAATTACAATCTCTGATACACAAGGTCGACCAGATGCCGACAGAAATAGTGATGATCCAGTTTCGCCCTTGGCGAGAAAGAAATCGAATTTCTTCTATAGATCCGAGTTGAATAGGGATAGATACGACGTGACGAAGCGTCGATGATCCAGAGGATCTCCAACTGAAACCAAGTCTATACGCATGCAGTGTCTGTCGTTCGAGGTCTTTTGCAGAAAACGACGTTAGAGGGCGCCTTGGGAATGGGATCCCGTTTCTGAGGATCTCATTCGTACACGCGGTCTTCCAAACAGCGTGTTGCTCGGATATGAGATAGAGTCGTCTAGATACCTGTGATGAGACAGGATAAGGATCTTGGAAACCCGACAAGATAGATACGTTCCCACCTGCCGAAGGAGTCGGATGTCCAGGATGGAGAGTACGGTAAAGATGTGGATGAGGATGTCGTGATTCAGTGTATCCAGGGAAATCGACATCTAGCGTTGCAGTCGGGGCCCGTCCCAACAAGCCTGACAATTGGAATGTTGGTGGTGAAGGAACCAAGTAGAGCTTGCTGACGCTAATCACTGCCATGACGAGGCCAGAAAAGGCAAGTTGGTCCAAGCCGGAACTTGGACAGTCCCATAACATCCAGTATTGACATCTCGAATGGCTTCAAAGGAGCCAACTAGACACCAGCTTTCCTCTCGGCTTCAATATCAGTCTCATGTTCCTACGTTTTTGCAAAAGTTCCATAACAAAATCAAAGGGATAACATCTGAAGACAACGACGAACCTGAATACTATGACGATGGATCCGGCAGACCTCCCATCCCTGTCCGGCCAGCCATCCCAGAGCGCCCAAGTGATGACCCTGGAAGCGCCGACGATGACGATGAGGACGAAAAACCACAGGTGGTCGTGTTGAAAGCCGGAAAACACCTCACAGAACGAGAGGCGGAGAACGAAAGACGCAAAGGTTTCGTCGTCGTCCCTTGTCGTCCCTTGGCCGCACTTATGTGTTGTTTGATTAGAAAAAGGGCTCCCTCTCCTTCCTGTGTCTGACGACGAGTCCACGAAACGGGATGACAAAAAGCAGTCTGCCAAAGGTGCTGCCAACTCGAGACAACCAGCACCTAGCCTATCCTTTTCATCCACCAACGCAAAATCGAGCACGAGCTCTAATAAGCTCAAGCGGCGAATCGTTACGGAGGGAGATGACAGCGGTAACGAGGGCGACAAGGCTAAGAAGGCACGGAAAAAGAAGTCAAAACGAGAGGGCAAGAGTTTACTGTCCTTTGGAGAGGATATCTGAGGTCCAAAATAACCCTTGGGCCCTACGATACGAACGACCCCACTATTGGAGGTCAGTCTTGCTCATTGCCCTTTGAAGCGTCACCAACAAGTGAAACAGCCAGCCAAGGGAGCGTCCATTTGTTTGTCTTGATGGCAAAGACTGTCACTGCCGTGGCAAATATGTTTGCGTCCTGTCACGTTGGCAGCCCTGAGCGGGTTTCAACGTGCAGTTGGCCTTATCCGAAGGTCATTCCGAACCACTTTCGTCGTCCCGTCGTGTTCAGGGATACTACACCGTGGTCAGTTCACCACTTATTACGTCCATCCATTGTCAGCAACCTTGTTCATACTCACATGCTGTTGCTAATAAACTATTTGCACGTTTCCTTTACTTTCCCTGCTGGTGATACTCTTATCGTCGATTGTTCATATCCCGTTGCATTTCTGGGCAATTCACTATACGTTTACACGGCATCCTACTTCGTTTCGCTGGTCAATTCTCCAGAGAAAAGTTGCTCACCGTCCCGCGGAAATGGTGGTTGGCTATGCTCAATGTATCAGCCGTCGCGATCACTGGCTCCTCGATCATGGTGTATTATCATCACAAGGTTAGTTCAATAACATGGTGAACCGAATTTCGAATTTACGGCGAAAGATACGGGGGTCGGAGGCAAGTCTGGATTGCACGGAACGCGCGGCGTATGTACTCTCCATTTCCCGGTATCAGTCCATGTCATAAATCAAGGAATCACATAGACCTTTCGTTGATACACATCACCAGGCTTCATCATGGCCATTCCCTTTTTACGGTTTCATCGGTGCATGCGTTCCCTTGTTGGACGCCAATATTGTGTTACCGCTATTCGACATATTACCGTACCGGGTCTGCACGCGGGATTCGGCATGAAACGTTCCGATACAGCATCCTGCATGTTTCACGTTTCACGAGCCTCGTGCCAGCGTGGCGCTCCGCTGGCGACACGAGCGACTCAAGGTTTGTATCTCCATGCTGTCCAGTGAAGCACACGGAAATTTGTGAATCCTGGGGGAGCAAGCCCGAAACCTAAAGCAAATCCACGTACATAACCTCTGCAGCGAAATGGCTCGCAAGTGTGAAAGGTGAAGACAAGCCAGTCATTCATGCCTAACGGTGATTTGAAGCTGGGATACGACAGGTAGCTTGAGCTCTCTCGGACCATTCATGTGACGATGAATTGAATATCTTCCGTCTAGGTTTCCACCATGTTGGAGTTCCAAGTCATCTCCGAGGTCAGGACCTCGCGACATCCTCTGCGTGACAATCTTTTGAGACAGGTGAAACGGGGACTCCTTTTCTGACAATTCTACAACAGGATGAAAGCAAGGCTGAGTCCACACGTCCGTTCTTGAAGGCTAACTGCCACATGACCTATCCGACAAGGGGACGGTTAGTGGGATGGTGCGAAAGGTCACTCAGAGGCCCGAACGTAGTTGCAAGAATCACTGTCTGTAGGACGCCCCCCAATTTTGATCTAGGTGCGCCCACGCGTTCGCAGCAATCTGGCAGGCTTGGCACGTCAAGCAAATCTCGACGCCGGATTTTCACTTCATCAGTTTCACTCGACAGTGCGCGTAGAGACGCTGATCTTTCAGCTGTCACCTATCGGCTACATACCAAAAGTCGCCGCATGTTTTTGGTTCCGCGTTCCACGCTTCCGTTTTTGACTCTCGTGCTACTGATGAGGAAGACTTTTCTTGCTTAAGGTAATCCCGACTTAGCCGTGCCCTCTTTCTATTTTGGATGGTACATAACACTTTACACGTCGATGATCCTATCTTTGATGCAGATGACGATGTGACGTACAAGGTATGCCTTTTTATCGATGGTGACCCCAGTCGTCACTCAAAGAGATTATCAGAGCGATTTGGTCACCGTCAGTTTCCCTCGAGGGAGGTCGTCGGATGGAGTACACTATTTGAGGATACAACGTTCGCTTGGTTACATAGATCTAGTTCCGTCGATACAAGGGTAGTAACATGCGGGTTGTACAGATCAGAGTAGCACTATTGAATGGAACTTATTAACATCAAAATCGTAATAGGAGATAGGTATATCAACGAACACTGAGCAATCGTGAGAAGTCAGAACATCATGTCGACGTGAAGAACTTACTGTACGTCAAGCCAGCCCCTAGTTGAATGAAATGATACTGGCTCCAGTAGAATAAAGGACGGTGTCGCCCAACGAATCAACGGCCACGCCAAACTGCCCCTGGCGACACCATGGTCATAGGCGTTAATACGAAGGTTGGTGAGGCAGCTGATATTCAAGATGACGGATACAGTCGGCTCCTTCCAGAATACGACTGGGTCGAACGTGATTCTCCCACTTTGTTCGAGTTGCAGCTCGCCCCAGGGACGAATGTCCCCAGTGTTGATCGACATGGTACAGATGGGCTCGCGATCTTCTAGATAAGCGATCCGGCAAGCCCGAGCGACGTAAAAGATAGTCTCTCCACCCCCCGATATCGAATATGAACCACCTTGTGTCGATGTCTGTTGTGGTGGTCTTAAGATGCCAGTTGTAGTTTTTGTCTAGATCGATGTAGTCCAAGAATACAACGACTTTTAGAGTCGTGACGAACTGCCGTTCAAAGGTTATGCGCATGGGAGCGGGGTCATCAGGGTTGGTCAAGAGGTTGCGCATGTGCTCGCCAGTGAGGTACTCCACATTGTCAGGTGCAAGGGTGAGCACATGGACAATACAGTTATACGGCGTGGTGTCGTCGTGGTGTGGCAGTCAGCCTGCGACTCTGATCCGCTCCGCCGGTCCGACGCGGATGTTGGACTTGCAGCCGATATCCAGCTGAAGGATGCTGTGAGGTGAGCGAGGTGTTAATCTGTAGGATGAACATGCGAAATATCGGATTCAAGGAGGATGGGCATGCTAGCCAGTATGAAAGGGATTTCATACGCGAGTACGTAATGCGCGTCCTCAGGGACAACACATTTAAACCGAGCCCCGTCCCAGTCGCGTCTCTTCCTGGATCCACTTCCCGTCATGGTTCCAGTTCGTGTGCCTATCATCGACTACGAGAACCCATTTTACTGTCCAGATCCCCTCCAGCTTCACCCAATCGACGTTTCAGACGCAAACTGGGATGTCAACTTCCCAACGTCACCTTCTTTTCGGAAGTCGGCGACAGTTTTGGCACACAACCACGAAAGCATGAAGAATTACTATCTCGAAATGGGAACAAGTAGCCCGAGCATGCATGCTTTTGGTCGTGGACTCGATTGTGTCTCAAGTGACATCTCTGAAAAACGTGTCGTTCGACGCAAGTTTACGAGCATCTCATACGATTCCAGTCCCTGTGCCAGGTTTCCTCCTTGTTTGGATAGAAAGAGTCCGACTAGGAAGCGTGCAAGGTATACAAGCCGCTCGTTTGAAATTCCAAATAGTACGCACAAGGAACATCATGGAATCAAACAGGAACCCTCGTCTCCAGTCTTGCCGTCGTTTCTCAACCAAGTTGAGCGTGTTCAACCGATTCCAATGGAAGGATATCAAACACTACAAGGTAATCCGATTGCTTTATTTACCTGAAATCACTCTGCTTCTCCATCCCTTCCCGCTGACCCGCGGGTGTCAGTATCTCCCCATAAATGCAACATCGACAGTTCAGTGACAACGCGAGCACTCCTTTTGCGACTCGAGAGTGTTTTCCCTAGAATGGGTTTCAGAGAGGCAGCAGATTCTGATCAGCACATCTGGCTAGAGAGCAACGCTGAATACCGGTCCGAGCGGCACCAAGTTCTTGTCGATTTGCTCGGAAAGAAGGGTACCCTGTCAAATATCATTACTTTGAAAGCGAACTTGATATCTCTTCAGGCGCCTTAAACGAGTACGTATTGACTGCGATCCATGATGCGGACTGCCATTATTTGGACCTCGGACCTACGATGCGTGGCGTCAACGATCTAGCCTTGCCTTTGGGCGATGTCATGCGTGGTATGATCCTGACCTTGCTTTCTAGTGGCAGCATGACTTCATGTGGACCGTAGCGCTTGGTCAAGCGGGGTGGTTTAAGGCGCTCAAAACGTTGTCATTTGCGGAAGGACGCTTCCGGGATGACTTTGCTCTTGTTCATATTCGGTCACTCTGCCAGCTCGAGACGCTCATCCTGGCAAATACTGGTATCGGAAACGAAGGGTTCGCTCGAAATTTCTGTCTCGTTAAGACTACGACATGTTTCGTTTAGGGTCTTCCATATCGTTGCTTTGAAACGCAATTTACGACACCTTGACTTGTCCGGGAATCCCTCAATCAACGACGATTCGATACCTGCCCTCATATTCCTCGACAACCTACAATATATCTCTGTGTCTGGCACGGGAATCTTGATGCCTGGACTTCGCAAGCTTGCAGTGGCTATGAAAGAAGGCGAGCGCGTCATGGACATCAAGATTCCTAGCGTGTGCAAAGACTATGTCGATAGTGAGCTCGCGATCCTCTTGTGCTTTTTTCGTGCTTTGACGGTATCGTCAGCGATGCATAAGCAATATCTCCTGCACCCTGCACCTCCGCTCGTTTCGGATCCTGGAGTTGTCAGTGTGTTGTCCAAGGCGGCGCTCTCGCGTAACATCGAGGCCCATGCGGCCATCAATCCGAGTATAGTCTCCACTGGACCACATAACGAGCTGGAAGAGAGGTTAACGAAAATTCTGGAGGTGAGAAGCCTTGACCTTGTCGTTCGAAAGATGCTGGGTGGTCGGGACGGAAGTTAATGTTTTTTTTGTGTGGGAACTCCGAGAATGCGGAAGTTTCAAGCGTCGTGTGCTTTACTATTCGCGTCGGCTGTCTTGCCATGGGTAGTCAGCAGTCCTGTTACTTGACACGCGTGTAGTTGTAACAGGTGTGCCTGGAAAGGTCAGACGGTTGTCGGCGAGCTTACGAATGTGCCGCGTCAGAGTGCCATCAACTAGGGCTCCGTGAAAAACTCGGTAGTTTTTAACATTGTCAAGAACTTGAGAATAAGTGGCGGCGTGTCAGACGTTGCAACAAAATTGTTGTGTTGGTTTCGAGTTGCTTTGAGACTTTCATGGAGGACTTCTTTTCGGATCTTGATAACATCACCTGCGCACCCTATTGTGACATCTGAATCTCTTCCTTTCTCCGACAATGGCACAAAGTACAACTTCCAGCACTATGTACCTGATTCTGAAAAGGTTGAACTGTATGGACGCGAAGCACTGAATAATGCCTTAGAGGTGACCTTTGCCCCTGATGGCAGAAAAGTTGATGATGCGCCATGCAGATTCGAGTTCATCGAGCATGGCCCTGGTCTTGTCGCTGTCGCTGAAGCATTCGAGACAGTGCTGCCCGTCACACCGAACCTTGCAATCCTTAGAAAATAGGTCGAGGATTTGTCACAGGTAGCAGAACTTGAATATCACTACAAGATTGCTGGTCTCTAGGTGAGAATAATACATTGTTGATGATTTACCCTGGCCACCCTTACATGCGAACGCAGCTCGTGCTACTTCATCTGAACCTAGTATGCCTGCTAGTGGAAGACCAAGAGCGGGTCCAGATCAATCCATCGACGATCCGGAACCAGTCGCGAAAGGTCCTGGCAGCCGTCCTGCAGATTATTTCCCTCAATCACTTGCGATCCACTGCCATCGGCGAGGCGTCCCGACGGAAAAGAACACGTTTCGCTTTGTTGGGACTTCCAACTTACTCAGAAGTAGGAGATGATATGGACTACATTACGAGCAGGAAGGATGTATTTCTCGCAGAGCAAGATGCTGATCTCACCTCTTCGAAGCTACTTGATCTTGTGGAGGTCCTCCTAGGCAGTCGAACTATTTCGCAAGACGAACCACCTGTTATCCCAACGAAAACAGTCGACTGGTTGTTTACATTTCCACAGTAGCAGACTACTAGGAGTACATTTTGAAGTGTCAAAAACTAGTTTTATACTATGTCAAAAACTCAAACTTAAGGGCATGCGGAGTTATGTAAAACCCGTCAAAAACTCTTACCATCAACCGCGGATACAGTACTGCGTATTCCTTCGCTCCCATTCAGTAACGTCTCCTCCGATTTCTCCATTTATCCTCGTCCGCTTTTCTCATGACCGCCATGTGGAAGTCTGGAAATGTGCAACGCCTAGCCAACATTTCCTCAAAGCATTCCGCGCGAGACAGGGCGCTTGCGTTGGCTCCTCCCTATGATAGCGAGACTCACGACCCCTTTCTCCACGCGACAGGTAGAAAATCAACACTTTACTCATTGTCCGAAGGATCCTGCGATCTGATGCTCCTTTTTTTTCCATTCTCAGCTACGGAGATCGTCGAACGTATTGCCGCGGGTAAATGGACCGCGTCGCAAGTTGTCGACGCATACATGGCACGCGCGGTGGTCTCTCAGGCCAACACGAACTGCGTGACGGAGGGTCAGTCCGAATCGAGGAGGTCTGGCGTGGGGTGCTAACCCTTCGTCTATCATCCTAGTACTTTTCGAAGACGCGCAGAAACAGGCTAAAGAGCTCGACGAGGAATTCGCTTCCACGGGCAAGTTGCGGGGACCCCTTCATGGCGTTCCGATGAGCTTCAAAGACCAGTGTGCGCATCTTCGCGGGATTCTGTACGTTTACAAACTCAGTATATGCACAGACGAAATTGCTGGTTATGATGCAACCATCGGTTTCACGCATTGGGCCAATGATCCGTCCGCGAAGGATGCCTTCGTAAGTCGACTGTTGGCGCCAATATCTCTCGCTTATGTTCGTTGTCGGATAAGCTCGTCACCCAGTGCAGAAAAGCGGGTGCCATCATCATCGTCAAAACAAACGTCCCTCAGACGATGTTTGCGTTCGAGTGTTCCAATGCACTCTGGGGTCGAACTACGAACCCGTGGGGTGACAAGTATACCTGCGGGGGCAGTTCAGGGGGAGGTTTGTTTCACACACTTGGTCTGACGTGGCATGATCTGATTTGGGGTGTTTGTATTTAGAGGCTGCCTTGCTGGCAATGGATGGGTCCGCGCTCGGCGTTGGATCTGACATTGGAGGTAGTCTGCGTATACCCACATCTTACTGCGGTATCTACTCTTTGAAACCATCGTCTGACCGGGTGAGCAATGATGGGACGAAGGGTACAGTGGAAGTTTTGTTTTGTGTGCGCAATCCACGCTAACACTTGGGTTCATTTAGGTTGCAACCCCGGGTACGAGGCAATTCGAGTGTCATATGGACCGATGGGGAGGTACGGGTCGTCTTATTGAATCCGATTGGCCCTCCTTACCGAGGTGATAGGTCAGTCAAGGATTGCGAGCTGTTTTGTCGCACCGTATTCGGTCAGCATGACGACGCCCACCAAAATGTTCCGTTACCTTTCCGGCCAGTGGAATTACCTGGCAAACTCAAATTCGGGTATTACTTCTCAGGCAAGTCGCTTCCTACTCGTCGCTACACCTTGGTGCATATGATGGATTGGTGCATATGATGGATGAATCTCTATGCAATAGATACAATGGTTCATTCTTCACCCGCGAACGTCCGGGCTGTTCAGGAGACAATCAATGCCCTCAGGTCGCAAGGACATGAATGTATCGAATTCGTCCCTTCATTGTGTACGTTCGTGTTGTTTGACGCTTGGATGTTCGCTTATACTCTGTCGATTAGGCCAAGAGGCGATGGGCACTTTCGTCGCACTTGCTACTGCTGATGGCTACAAGAAGATGCTCTCGACAATTCAGTCTGACCCCACAGTACGAGTCACCTTACATGTCAAGATATGACACTTTTCTGAAAGTAACACAGGAGCCAAGCTTGTTTCTCTCGACTCTAGGTCCAAAACTTCCAGGTTAGTCATACTCATGAATTAGGTCCCAAGCGCCTGCGGTGCTAACCACTCACCCAGGGTTTGTGCGCAACTTTATTGTATGGGCAGTCGACATGTTCTACGGGGACAAACCTTTCCATCATCTCTTTTCGCTCGCACGTACAAAATCTGTGTCCGAGTTTGTGGAATTCACTGATCGTCGCAACCAAGTTACCAAGGCATGGTACAAGGAGGTGAGCACGAGCGACGTTTGGCGAATCTATCTTGAGGGCCGTATCCAAGTAGGTTTGGGACAAGTACGGGTTTGACGGTATCATCGCTCCAGTCCAGTCGCTGCCTACCATCCCTCACGGGTAAGCATGATCGCGCATTCATCGTCCCGATGGAACTCACATACGCGTTCTATATCGTCCAGCGGGTGTGCGATGCTTTCTCCCCTCGCAGCGTGTACCGTCCTCTACAACGTCGTCGACTCGCCCGTGGGTATCGTCCCCGTGACGCGTGTCGACCCCAAGCAGGACACGCTCCCGACCGACTTCGTCCCAGGCGCGGACGACACCTCCACGATCCTCGAGAAGGAGATGTACGCGGGCTCAACGCCGGTATACGACCCGGTGGCGATGGCAGGCATCCCGATGGGCGTGCAGATCGTCGGTAAGAAGTGGGAAGACGAGAAGGTGTTGGCGATGATGAAGGTCGTGGACGAGGCTCTCGGGGCGGCTAGGGGATTTGGTCCTGGGTGCTGGAAGGCGCGATAGCACTGTCGTTTCCCTTGGCCGAGTTGTGTGTAGGTTAGACGGGCTTCTTTACCAGCGGGTCACTTGGACTAGACATGTTTCGGTGATACAACGTGATTCTCGTCCGAACGCGTGACATGGTGTAAACATTTGTGTATGTACAAGACTAGGACATGTAGATCGATCCGGGTGGTTGAATTGCCGTACGTATACAATGCGGTATATCGCCCAATAATTCAAAGAGAGAGAACGAGCGTCACAGTGCGACCGACGAGCACCATCCACGACCGGAATTACGCCCGGGGGTTGGATGGCGGACTGTCGTCTGTGCAAGGATAGATACGAGGGAAAGAAAAACGACGGGAATCTGCAAAACTATGATGCGACGATGAGCGTAAGCAACACTACGGAGAGCATGAGCGACGTTAGAGAGCGAGGAACGAGACAGGCGTGAAGAAAAAAAAGAAGGAAAGACCCAGAGACTTGTGATGAGACGATACAGCGATGCCACGTCGAGAGCAGACAAAGCACGTGAGAAGAGAAACGAGACGAGGAAAGAGGGACACAACGATGGTGACGAGAATCCATTAAAACGTCGGTTCCTGTTGTCGTTGATCAGGACGTTGGAATACGAGAGGGGAGAGGCTTACCCTGTTGGGAGGCGTGACGCTTCGACACCTCTTATTATCTTCGGGGTCGTATCGGTCGTTCATGATCCTTGCATTCCAGATCGGCTGTCATTCCAGGTTCGTGAGGATCCAGACGAAGACTCGGGAGACGAGTGGGGGGCGTTCTCTTGGGATTGTGCCTGACCTTGAGGAAAAGTCTTCATGCGCCGGGCGGTTGGTAGGCCCCCAGGTTCTGTTACATACTCGATACCCGAGCGCGGGGGTGGCTGTGGCTGGGGAATGGGCACCATCCGGTCGTACGACGCCGCGTGTTGGGGTTGCGAATGAGTGATTGTCGACATGCTCGGCCCCATAGCGACTGGCGAGGTTGACAAAGCGGTAAACGATGCGCTGGTTGTGGCCACCGGCATCGGTCGAGTCTGAGGATAAGCGGGGAAGGAAGTTTGCCCGAACGAGGGTTGACCGAAACGAACGGGAGGTTGTCCAGTCGTGCTGGTGTCTTGTCCTGCGACTGCGGGAAACGGACCTTGTTGATACCGAGGGGACTGTGAGGGGTACGGACTCCCACCAGCACGCCGAGTCGTGGAGCGAGTCGTGCGGCCTTCTCCAACCACATGGCCTTCGCTCCGTAGTCCCGGGTCGATGTTGGCATCTTCGGCGGGCGTGGTCGAGGATCGGC
The DNA here is from genome assembly GCA_038094255.1 of Porphyrellus aff. niger. Taxonomy (NCBI): domain Eukaryota; kingdom Fungi; phylum Basidiomycota; class Agaricomycetes; order Boletales; family Boletaceae; genus Porphyrellus; species Porphyrellus aff. niger. The sequence goes on from JBBPTR010000015.1 coordinate 63,017, forward strand.
TCATCCCGGTCTGGTCAGAGGGACTCGGGCGATCTTCGTCCATCTCTGAAGCCTCTTCGTCCTCTTCTTCCGAGGCAATCATTCTGTTCTTGGGTCGACGCTTTCTAGGGCGTTTGTAACCTTCCCCTCCAGAAACGTCTAATTGCCAGTAGTTTCCTTTCCCAGGCTCTGTAATTGGACGAGGAATGTGTTTGAAGACCTTGTTTAACGAAAGGTTGTGCCTAATGGAGTTCTGCCCATGCGAACGCCTTTAGTCAGAGAGGGACATGCCATGGGAATGAGCATCGCACTTTCCACGCCTTCTGATGTTTGTGGTCTCGAAACCACTGGAACCGGTTCTCCAGCTCGGTGTATATCTCCTGCAGTGTTAACTGTTTGGTAGGGCTGCCGTATATAGCCAACTTGATGAGCATTGGCAACGGAGTTGAAGGTTTTTCACCTGGGGGAGGATCGGGGAGTGATTGGAGGCTGATAGGCTCCCGAGGCGAGAGGCCGAGCTGCTGGCGCAAGTACGGGCCAGCATCTGGAAAATGGGAGCGGGAGCCTTCCGCGGGAGACGAGGGAGACACGGGGAAGGTGGAAACGCCCATTGGTTGATTGGTGGAAGGGATCGCAGAGGACGACGATGCTTCGGAAGATGTGGCAAGATAGTTTACCTGAGATGGCTGGTTAACGTGTGAGTCTGTTTCTTCGAAGATCTCGGGTGATAGTAGGCCCTCTATTGAATAGCCTTGAGGAGGTGGACGATAGTAAGTTCCACCAGTATTCGAAGGATGGTCCCCATATCGCACGTGTTCGAGTCCATAACGATGTTGTCCCTGGTAAGCCGGGTAGTGCCGTAGATAGTTGTGGCGAGGAGGTGGTGGGTTCTGCGAATATTGGGTTGTGGGGTCCACAAGATAGTCGCGGGGAAGTTCTTGACTTGAAGCAGAAGACGACGATGAGGTGCTCCAGTTGCTCTCCGCACTGCGATGCGACTCCGCGGGGCTTGTTCCGCCTTCGTATAGATATTGCTACGAAGGGCAGGACGACGAATTAGCCCCGCGTTGGAGTCAAAAATAAACGACGTGGTCTCACATGTTGAGCGTCATGATTTGGTGGATCATAAACATTCCCAAGTCGCGGATCCAGAGCGGGGTACGGCCGTAGCTCCGCCTGGGTGGCCCGTGGTGGCACGTATGGAGCGTCATCAAATTGGTCTGTGTTGTCCAGAACGTGATCGAGGATGGTTCTTTGATGAGAAGTTGCATTAGTGCTGAATCGAGTCACGTTTGAGATTCCTGAGGACTGGTTGCCGCTTCCGCCGGCGGTCGAGGCACCGGGATAGGCGGCAATGTCGGCCTCGCCGTGAGAAGGGTCGTCTGGGCGCTGGATGATGGCGTTTTCGGGGTCAAGTGTGAGAGAATTAAGGGAGGTTGGTACGCCAGTTCTCCACCGCGTTGGTGATCCACCCGACATGTAAATGACTTTGTGGTTTCATTGTTGGAAAAATAATAAGTGGACCCACAGAACCAAATATACGTGTACAACACGAATCAAGGCGTGATGGAACACATGCGACGCGTCCCAGAATCACCGATAAGATAAAGCAAGTGAGGTAAGCAACGGCTAATATCCGAGGGATCGGACTTACACGGATCGTATGGGAAGGACATTGCAACTGATGCCAGAATAAAGGTATGGGCAAGGGGGAGGACTTGTGGGTGCTCTGATGGCGTCCCTCTTGCTTTCTTCAGGCGGGCGGACCCTCCTTTTAAGCCGCCTGGCATCCGTGACATGCGGTTCCGTGTCACTCTCCAACATTACCCAACAAGGCTAAAAGGACGAAGATGCTGTACGGGCTGATTGCCTTGATTGCCTCTGAACATGGACCCTTGTGTGAAACAAGTGTATGTCAGCTCACTCAAGCAAATGGCACCTCGTTGCTCGCACCGTGGGACTTGAAAAAGATACCGTACTGGGTAATTTTTAGTGGCGATGTTATGAGTGAGTCCACCCTTACCCAACGAAGCAACTGAGAACGATTGTGTCCGACCCACTTTCAAAAGTTACTCGTTATGGGAGGTCCGGGACTTCCTTTCTGCCAACTCGGTGGTACGGTGTGGTGTCTCAAGTGTCGGAATGTCGCATCGCCTCGTTCAATGTCACAACATGACGGGCTCCATGTAAGGCGGCATGAATATTCCCAAGGCTCATGTCGGCACTGATGGTATGTATGCGCTGATACGGCGAGTGCTCGTGCTTGGCGTTGGAGGGAGTCGCGGAGGCAAACCAGTTTGGGAATCGTAGTGTTCAACGCGGCATTTGCCGATAGCTTACCAAGAATCGCAGACTGCCATGTTCACGCCAACCAGCAAAAGAGCGGTTTCTTTATCCCGTCCCACGCGAGTGACGTGACAAGCACCTACTTCTTTGTAGTTTCGCGTATTCTTCCCTCCTTTTTCTTACTCGCCTAATGGGTAAGCACTGTCAAGGACGTGTTCTAGTAGCACCTTTGTGCTGGCATGTTGAACAATCACCGCGTCGATACTGGCCGTTCAAGGCGAACGTTGCCGTCGTTTCTGGATCAGGGCATTACACATGCATCACCTCCAGCCTCCAAAGTTCCGACAGATGTGCAAGTCTGAATCTAGAACTTTCCTTTGGCCGAACCAGGACCAGGTTGTCTGGAACTGCCGTCGAGAATCCTAAGCCTGAGGCCCGTATACTGCGTCGCTATCCTTGTCAACTACGGTGGTATTTCGGTACATCTTTTCCTCTCATATAACGTTGACGTTCTGTGTGCTGGGTAAATTTCATCTCTATCGAAGCAGCTTGGGCACATGCCGTGGCTTTTAGGTCTCAGCATCTTTAACATCTTTGTCGCACACGGGCACGGATTGAGTGTCAACTATCGCAAAACTACCACCTGGCTTCCATCGCTCGAGATCTTCGTTTATGTCTCCAGGCAAGGAATTATTTCTTGATCATAGGGCGTTCCTTTGGCCCTTTCCGCACAACTCTCTTTGTCATACCCGACAGCAATTGTCTTTGTAGTTCTTCCCCTGCAGCTGACCCCAGAGATAGCCATCTTTTATGACGGCTTGTACTCCAATACTCGCGCCAACCCCAAACTAGCAAGAGTCTATGCCGTCGAAAATTCTCTTTAGATGAAAACTACCATTTGAGGGAGTTTGCAACGCGATTGTGTCCCGTCAGTGTGGCACACAGTATGTGGGAGGTAAGAGTGAGTGTCGTTTGTGCGCTCATTTGACCCGTCTTTCTTACAGTAAAACAAGCCGCGGGAGTTCTTCGATTACCTCGGTGGCAAACAAGTGGAAAGTGACAGTCGATGGACCACGCGGTTTTTGTGATCTGCCTGGATGATGATCTCCGCCCTTGCACTCAAGTCTGACCTGTCACCGTCTGGGTATTGGACCCAGAATGACTCGCATAACGACGATAGCTGAGTTGGAAATAGCCGCCTGTAGTCCGTGGATTTCGCATGCAACCTAATGTTTCGATCAATATGGAGTTCGATTGAGCCGTACATTCATGAAGGGACCCTCAGTTGTTGCTAGCAACATAGAATAATTCACGTTGCAGTTGCCCTCATTGGCTACCGACATAATGGATCATAATGCAGCACCTGCACTTTCGTGGAACAGGTGCAACTCGATTGTTCTTGCTGTACACACGGCTGAGTCAATGATATTGCTTCAAAATCGGTATCCGATTCACCCAGGCGTGTTTGTGTTTGCTTGTCTTTGAACCCGCCAGAAGTGTCCAGTGAAGAGACGCTGCTCAACGATATCGCACCCACAAAAGCAATTGACACAGGGTGTCATTATACGAGGCTGCCATGTACAAACGGGGGATGTGTTCTAGGGTGAATTCCTTCGGTATCCCCATACGAACCTTTACTCGTGCTAACTCGCAGCGCCACAGAGTCTTGGCGTCTATGTGAAACCAGAAATATGCTTATCCCTTGCGTGATTTCTAACCCTCCAAACTTCGCTTATGGATCTAACCGACTCCCCTCTTTTGCTTGCGTGGAAGTAACCATGGCTCACCCCAACTAAAGCTATCAACATGACGGCGACACTGTAACATTCTTGCTATCGGGCTAAGTGCGTGCGAATAGCATATTGTAGGTGAGTTCGGAGCCCTTGTGATCAATTGGAAATATTTGTACCAGCGTCCATTCTCGGCATATTGCAGTTCGCTGACGGGTAGTTGGGATTATCTCAGCCACTGCAACTGGCGATGCTCCCTTCCCCCCGGGATCAACATGATTCCCACATTCATGGAGCCGTGTTACCTCCTCGGTTGTGTAAGGTGAGATGCAGTCACCATATTGCAGCACGGAACCGAGAAGTACTTGCCGTTGTCAGAGGACCGCGAGGTGTCTCCATCTATACTCGAGCCAAAATCCTATTATCTCGTCTGGCATATTTTCTTAGGCATACCAACGACGGGTGAGTTACTTCGCACGTCACACCGAACCGTGAGCTCCCTGATGAACTTCCTACTCACTAATTGTCAAACGCTCGACTTCTCAAGATAATTACCGAGTTCTGCATTACTATCAAACGTATTTCGCTGAAGATCCCACGCGGATGCTGCCGAGATAGCATTTACAATGAGCTCGGAACCTGTCTATGTTTCGGCGGTGCTGCGGTGCCCCAACGTCCGTCTACCGTCGTTACATCAGCCACTACTACATTGCCATGCCAAAGGATGCAGTGCATATCGCTCAGCTGCACTGGACACTTACTGATGTTCTCTCCCCATACATTGTGTGGTACGTGTTCGAGGACTACCACGGCACCCCTGTACCGAGAACGAAATGTCCGCTTTCAGGTTGATGCACTGGCAATCGACCATTCATTCGTTTCCATGCCTTCATATTTGAAAGGACGCAATTAAGAAACTGACAACAAGTGTATAGTAATACTACATATGTACAGGGATGATCGTGATGTCTAGTTCATCCTAATGACTTCTTGTAAAGATGGTATGCATATGTTCGTAGATCAGATAGGCCATTCGTCGGGCCCATTTACAAAGCCCCTGCAAGTTTCCATCTTGACGTCGGACTAGGTTGGCACGAGTGTCACATCCGAAGATGTCGACATTGTTTCTCGCACCCTAATAGGTAACGGTGTTTCGTTGCATCGTGTTCCGTGACGAACAAGAGCGGCGAGCAAAGGCGACACGCTCAACAAAAGCACCACGATTGCAAAGATGGGGGACCGCATGTGGAGGACAAGGACAACGCCAGCAACACAGAATGTACCAAGGAGGGGTACTGCATGGAGAAATCTGGACAGTGCAGGGTAACTCTTAGAAGACATGAGATCGAGGGAAATGCGGGTGATCAGCGAGGAGTGTTTACCTGGAGGAAGCAGGTATTGACAGTGAGACGAAGACTGATCGTGTAAATGAGAAGCGCCAATGCTGCCGGGAGCACAGCTTTAGATCCTGAGACTGAAAAGGACACTATGAAACATTATGTCAGCAATGTGGCATAGGCATGTACGTGTAAGTAGAGGCAAAAACTCACGCGAGGAGCGTCATGAGCTATGTCAATAAGCAACCAAGAGACACCTCAGTCAAGTTCAGGACCAGCCAATGTGCGACGCGTACTGAATCCAAGGTGAATTTGCGTAAGTCCTCTAGCTCTCTCGTGAGGTCAGATGGAAGATGCTGTTCTGAGTTGAGCTGCTGGCAGAAACTGCGGAGGAAGCAGGCGATACAGAACGACATGGGACGGAATGCGATCCCTCTCTGGGGTAAGCAGCTGACAGACCGTCAAGGCTGAAAACGAGGTGACGAGGCAGCTATGTTACAGTGATAAAGATTCAAGGCAAGACCACCGCTTTAAATACGTTTCAACTACTATGCATACCTTGAGCTCCTCAAGCGATGCATTCCCTTTAGGGGAATCGCGCCAGAAATCAAAGTGTGACAGCGCTTCCGACCGTCGACCAGGCACGCCAACACTTTGTCGCTGCTTCCCACGGTATGGAAAGTGGTGACCTAATATTATTCCTACTGGAACGACGTGCGAACACGACCTGAATTCAAGTCCGTTTGGTGTTGAAGAGGTCATGGATCGTAATTCGCGCTAAAGCCATTACTTGCTTTCCTCGAACATTTTCAGGTCAACGAAGGCAATCCGGCATGGCAGGACGCTCTTCAGCGTTTCAACCGGCGCGGGGTGACGGCCAGCCGAGTTTTATCCCCATTAAGCTGCGCCAGTCCTTTTAATCCACGGCGCTCATCATATGTTGTCAAGAAGCCCCTCATGAGGTATGCTTCCCTCGCTTGTATTACCCAACGGAGCTGTATGCGAACGCGACGCAAAACACATGTTCCGCTGACTTCGCATTAGAGAGTTTTCGTCTGCTGAAAACTTGGGTTTGGAGCTTTGAGCAAACCCAAAAGTTCGACACCAACAGCATGTGTGACGATGTCACAACTTCGCCTACTCTCGTGCGTTGGATGTTACGACCCTGCTGCCCACAGATATTAAGGAAATCATTGCTGTATGAGCCAGGCAGGTCCGTGCTTGAAGGAATGATGCCTCAAAGCTCGGGTTTTGCTAGTCGCTGCCCAATTGCATCACAACAAAATGCTCACTTTAGCGTGATTACTCAGCGTGTGGAGCGGATGTGGCTCGAAGCTCGAGAATCCAAAACACCCGATTTCAAGCCAACCCAAACTCGGGGTGTTTCGATAGCCACACATATCCCCAAATGTTATTAAAGTTTGATTCCCTCAGGCTGGTGAGCTCCTTACACCGAGTTCTGATATTTTGAGTGCCTTATAATGGATGAAAGGAGTGCGCTCCAGGAAGGATTGTAAACTGGTAGGTGGTATTGATGTCGCAACCACAGATGCAAGCCACGAGGTAGGGTCATGTTGTCATGCATGTCCATCGACACTTTATTTGCTTCTTTCGTATGTTCCCACTGAACTAGACCGCAGCTGCACTGTCCCTTTTGGAACCATCGCTATCCAGCCGTGTTCAAGTTGCTGTGGACATCTGCGTCCCATTTACGTACTTATTCCGGTGCATGATATCGGACTATCGGGCGTACTTCCATATCCTACCTGTGCTGATACGAGCACCACCGGTGGTATTTTCTTCTTCTCACCATCATGACCACAAGCGCTCCCTCCGCTACGTCGGTGGGCCCTCCTGCAGCTACCAAACATGCGCTTTTGATACACGGACTAACGTCATCCCCTCATACGTGGCACCGTGTTACCTCTCTTTTGGCTGCTGAAGGTACGACTCGATTGCTGTACCAGATCACTGCGCCAAAAAGTACTTACCGCCATTAGGCTACCTTGTTACTGCTCCAAGTCTTATCGGACACGGTTCCCGAGTGTCAAACGACTACCACTTCAGCTCGATCGCGCAAGATCTCCGTCCATACCTCGAAGCAAGGAACTATTCCATCGTCATAGGTCATTCCCTGGGCGCTGCCACCGCACTGAGCCTCTTCCCCCACCTCCCCCCGTCGCACCCGACGGCGATCCTTCTCATCGATCCTCCTATCCGAGTGCCCACGGAGAAGCTCGATTTCCTAGACGACTTATTCACCGACGTGTGCGTTCACATCAAACCAGCAGAAGCCCACGCCGCCGAGAATCCCCTGTGGACCAGGGAAGACACCATCTACAGAGAACTCGGAACGCGTCTGTGTTCCGTCGACGCCGTACACGGCATCACACGCGTAAGACCCGATGCTCCCCGTGCCCCTACTAAAGCCTATGCTGACTCGACGCGCATCGTTTCGGTAGCAAAATCGACCGTGGTCCCTTTTCGGCTACTTGGATGCAGTCCCGGAGAAGTGGAAGGTGACGGCGGTGCTGGCAGATCCCGCGATCAACAAGATTCACGGTGTCGAGGAATTCGAAGCGTACCCTCACGTTCGAACGGTCGTGGTCCCAGGCGCGGGGCACTGGATCCAGTCCGAGTTTCCTCAGGTCATCGTAGAGGAGGCGTTGAAGAGGGTGGCTGAATTGGATGCCGCGTAATACTTTTTGACAGTTTGCGTCCCATGTGGGCATAACTGGTGCGGTCTGGTGTATTCTGAGCTTGGAGTATTGTATACAAGTCTAACTTGGGGAAATCAACGGTCACGTCACTGAAAAACGATCGACTCACGAGCCGCTAGTAAGAAGTCAATATTCTTTCCGATCCAAGTCAGAAAGCAGATTATGATTATTCCCAAGTCTGCTACGTCGCCGGCGTCTAAATATACCCAGCTTGTCTGGCGCGACGAGACTCTCTGACATTCAGCACTCTCAAGACGGAAGAGAAGTCGTGGACTGTATACCGTATGACACGGTTGAGACGTGATCGCATCAGTCGCCCTTGATGATGAATCGATGCAATATAGATAATCTAAGCATAGACGTAGAATAGATTCTAACGAGAGAGTAAGTATGGTCGTGTGTCCCAAAATTCGTCGCCAATTATATCACAGTGCAAAACTTCTATGGTCGTCTTCGGCTTTTTGCGTCGATTTGCCTTGGATGGAATTCTGACGATCTCGCTTGCTGCTACCGTGATGGGTTCGGACAGATCGCCGGAATCTTGCGATCCCTGGGGTTCGCTGACCTGGCGTACGATGGACATCGAATCATTTCCAACCGGAGAAGCCACCGATCAAACGACTTTACCTTTTCACGGACAACCACACTCCCTTTCCGGAATCGCGCAGGGATATCATTGTAATTGATTTTGAATCGCTGAAACAGTATATCGTGCTTTTGTGCAGACACGGTGCCCTGATTTCGAGTCAGCTCGTCTTTTACCGAAACAAATCAAGGACGTTACTCTAAGGGTTGCGTGTGCTTCGCTGGTCGTCTGACCGGCCTGCTGGACGAGAGCCCAAAACACGGTATTGTAGAGGTTGTTTATGTGTGCTGATATGCTGACGCACAGCTCTGCTCAGCGCCGACAAGGGATAGATGAGGGAAGGACATACTATCGGCCTGTCTCCAGGCAAAGTAATCGCGGATCGCACGCTCGTCTGGATACAATACGATCCGTCCATCAAAGGAAGGTGGATAGCGCAGCTGTGTTTCCGGAAAATATCGGGGCCAATGGAACACATAACACGAGGTGAAATAAGACGTGAGAGTGGATAAAATTTTTGCGTTGCGGCGATTATACAAATTGGTAGACTTTCGGAGGAGGAAGCTGGTCGGGTCGATGAGACACGGTTGGGAGGATCGGGGGTGTACCTGCCTGAACTCGTCGGATTCGCCAAATGCGAGGATGACGTCTTTGAATTTTGACATGAGGTCTTTGGCTGCATGGTCCATGAGCTGTAGAGCACGCTCGTCGTTTGGTTTGGCGAACGCGTGTTCCTCGGAGAAGCTGTGTCGCGCGGTGAGTTGGGTGCGATGCATTTCGCGTTCGGACACACCGATGGAACGAGTGTCCGTCTATGCGACAGACAAGGAAACAACCCGGAAGGAGTTGGTCTGGCAGCTCAAAGTCGCGGACGTAGGCATACTTTGAGTTGGCCATGAAGAGGGACCAAAAAAGGCAAGTGTGGCGGAGTGACTCTTCACATTGATCACAGTGACAAGTGAGTCGTGTCGTGCTCTGACTCTGACTCTGACTTGCTTCACCTCGACCTCGACATGAGCAGCCCGACGACCATCTCCACACCGCCCTCCTCCTACTTCAGGCGCCGCACCATTGGCCGCGCCGCCTCCCCGCCAACATGGGCCTGCTACGAGCAGATCCCCTACGACGACGAGGACGAGGACGAAGACTACTCCGACAGCCAGTCGGAGGACGACTCCTGCTCAGAGGACGCAGATGACTACCACCCCTCCCATGACCTCCCCCCCGACCACACTGCTGCCCTAACCACTTCTGACCCGCAGGACGACACCCACGTCCAGAACATGGAGATCGATGAAGCCGATCGCCACACTCACACCACACCCTCCGCTTCCAACGACGAGAAAAATCCAGCTCAGTTCAAAAAAGATATCAAGGGAAAACAGCGCGCGGTCGATCCGGAGCCGGAACCGCCCAAGAGGCGTCATCGCAAGCGTGACCGTCGCCCTACGCGCACCCTCCGCCCTATCTTGACCATCCAGAAGAGCCAGGGATTCGTGTGGAATCAGGTTTGTCTTGTCTTTTTTTTTTTTTCTATCCGCGAGGACGTTGGCGTCGGCGCTAACCGGCTTTCTATGCACATTTTAAATATAGGACCTCTTCGTACCTCCTTACATCAAGGATCGATGTTAGTTTGTTTCTTTTTCAGTGCGTGACTGGCTGATTTAAACTTACGGCTTCCCTCGTAGATGTCGCATCTACCTCTCCTCCTGGCTCCAGAGGTTTCATCTCCAACTCTTGGTCCTCCACCACGTCTTCCATGACAGACTATGAGGTCGAGGTAGTAGAAATCCGGATACGGGATGACGAACTCTACGACATCATCCCTTGAATTACGCCCTTACCCTCACCCTTCCTTCCATCCCCATCATACGAAACTCGGTAATAGTCCAAACGTGGATCAGTTTGGAATACATTCAAAGAGACCGTTTCCTTGTCACGTTTTCCTTTTCATGTTGATGAACTCGTGCTTTCTACTTGCCTTCTCTGCCTCTATTTACACAACCATCCCTAGTCTCAAGTGGCCACACAAATATACAGTATTCAAGTCGGAAACTTGAACTATGACACGTACATATTCAGACCAGCTATTAGACAAGAACGCGAATGTACATTGCTCCTTCTCTGTACCCTGACCCAGTCCGTGATGCAAACCATCTCTCCACTCAATCCCCGGCGATGGTTGCCATGAGCGCGTCGTCCACCTCTTTCATCCTCGCCCTTTCCTTGAGCTTCTCCTGTTCCTGTTCGCGTGCGATGTCGTTGTTTCTCGCCTGACGATACGTTGGCGTCATGTACGGCCTGTAGTCGAGGTGACGCTTGACATAGAAGCACATGTATGCGTTCGAGTTGAGACACGCTCCCAAGTTGGATAACATCACCCTAAGACAGTGGAGCCATCGTCAGTTGTTGCGTCGACCCCCATGACCAAAGTACGCACTTGTCGTCGTCGAAACGATACCACTGCGTACGTTTCAGCAAGGAAATGCTCGTCAGGAAAAACGACCGACCTCGTCCCTGAACCGCGCGAAATTGGTATAATGTCCGTTGTCCATCTGTCCTTCGTGGTTGATCACCGCAAAGAGGTCATACTGGTACATCGCCTCCGGACCCGGGTATCTACATATATGCGCGTCGAGTTTATCAGCAAGCCGGAAAACGATGTCCAAAGGAGTACGCACGTCGATCCGTCGCCGTCTTTGCCCAAGTGGTTCATCGCGAGCGTCGTGTACGGCGCCATGTTGAGCGTTGCCGGAAACCGGACCGGGGTGTCGATCTTTTGCGGGACCGCTTTAGACGTCGTCTTGTGCTCGAACCGCTGGGACACGTTTAGTTCCAAAATAAATCAAACGAGCGAGCACTACCTTGAATTGAAAGCTGAGCACGGGCGGCAGTTTGCGTATGCTCAGCCGCTTGACCGCTTCGTGCGCTTTCGTGCATTTGCTGCAGCTGTACTCCTTCGCCCCGAGCTTCTCGGGCTTGGTAAACCTAGGAGACCGAGGGCGATGGATACGTCTGTCGAACGGGGGACGTCAATCTGCGCACCTCCTTAAACACCCTGCCAACGTGTTCTCCGCTCCACTGACTTCCCCACCCTTGCCTCTCAGCTCCAAACTGATATCCAACATGGGATCGACCGTACTCGTCATGTTCCCACACCGCTCGCACGTCACATCGCTCTGCAATTGCCCTGCAAACGTCTGGTGAATGATACAGTTGCACGAGATGTTCGTCGATCCGCGACAGGTCCCGTGGATCTGGTTGAGCGCGGTGATGAAAAACTCGTGGGCGTCCTGTTGTGAATAGCCCGACATCTCCGCCGAAACTTTCCACGTCGTAGCGAGGAACGACGTCGGTCCGAAGGGCGTCTGGTTCGCAGAGTAAACCTATCAAATCAAACGAGATAGGTGGCGGTCAGATCCCAGATCTCGCCTCGCACGATAGGGTCCGTCGGAATAAACTAGGCTACTCACTTCTGAAAACAGACTGTCCATCTCACAACAGGTACAATACGTATGCTTGCACAGCCTCGTGTTGTGCCTATCGCTGAGGAAATAATTTCGTAACAGTGGGTTATGAATGAAGCATTGGAGGATGACGTTGAGGAAACAGGTTTGTCCAAGATTGAGAAGACCGCGACGACCTCCGCGTTGGACTGAGCGGACGGCTGCGAGGGGAACGTGGGGAGACTTACCTTGACAAGGAAGGACGGGCGCGTCTTTGAGCAAGGCAGCCTCCCTCTCGTTCGGTATCCAAGGTTGATAAGGCTCTCTTGCCCTTTTCGCCACTATGGACGGAACGTCACCGACCAGAGAAGATCACGTCAGAGATACGCCCGTCGTACCTTGGAACCGAGTCATTTGCTCCTCGATCAAGACGACGGTCGATAGATGTGCATCGTCGATGGTGGCATTGTATATGAAATCGTCGCACTCTGCGCAAAAGACCGAGCCAGATCGGGTGTCGACGCCTGGAAGAGGGAATGTGGCGAGGTTGCGGCCAGACGGTCAGGCACGCGTGAGCACTGGGACGAGATCGGATTCGGAGATGAGATGGACGTACAAAAAGAGTGGGATGACTCGTGGAGATGGCTGGTGACGTGTCCGCTGTGCCAGCAGCCTGCGTAGGAGCAGGATAGACATGCGAACGGGCGCGACAAGGTCGTGTTGCAGGTATCGCAGGTGGGCGCAGAGACCTAGGAGAAGGTCGACCGCGCGCATGTAGCACCGCTTGAATAGTCCACCGTTCAGCAATGGGAGAGAAGACACACCTTACGGCGCTTTGCAGGAGGAGAGGTATCCTGTATTCTACGTGCATGCCAAGCGATAACGGTCTTGTACTTGTCCAGCACACGTTCACCTGCCCTCGCATCCGCTAGCAGTGCAGAGATATGTGGACAGCCTGCCGCTGCACCTGGCTCGGTCGGGTCGGACGTTGCGGCCAGAGAAATGTCGAATGTCGCGTCGGCTGGTAGGACGGGTTCGTCGCCAAACAAGGTTGGCTGAGTCGTATCGGACGACGTCGACATGGCGCGCTCAAAGCTGGAAGAACGGAGCGCGTATCTCCCGGTGCGTTGGCCCATGGATCGCCTCATTTGGTAACCTAGTCCACGCGGCAGTGGCAGTGACCCCGCCTAGCATGGTTTCAACGTGGTTTGCATGGTTCACAGTCCTCCAGGGGCCATTCTGTACAAAAAGCTGTCGACAAGGCTCAAGTTCGAGCCAAAAACCTTGCCACGTCGTTGAAAACTGCGTTTTTTGTCAAGCGGTCACGAGCAATCGCGGTGCTTTTGATATCGTTTGGGAGGTAAGATGTTATCATCTCTAGACGAGTTCGATAGATTCAAACTCCCCCCAGGACGCAGATTTTCTGGCTTTCCGTGACCATCGACCCGCATGCCTGCATCATATCCAACTGATCCCAAAGGTCCATATCAGTGAGCTCCCTCCCAGCGGGCTGGGCGGGTCGCTCTGACATTTGTCTAACAGGCAGTGTGAGGAATCTGACCAGACGGGACGCTGACATGGGTATGATTCTACTCATTTTCATTTACACCCCCCTTACTCACGCTGCGTTCAAGTAAGACATATGAAAAGTTTGGGAAACGATATCCTAGACGAACTGCAAGTACCTCTGAAACGTCGCAAGTGAATACTTTTTCGCATTTTCTACGATATGGGACTCAATTCCACTTGAAGGATGGGATTCCACATACCCCCTTTCAACAGTGTGCAACACCTACACTTGCATATCCAGGCGCTGCCCTATACCGCGCTTGCAGGGCGATTTAAATACCCCGTGGCGAGTGGCTACGGATCCTTCGACAAGGGATTCAGCTGGTTCTCTGAAGTCGGTCAGACCATCCGGATCCTGGACAAGGGCGCCACTGTTGGAATTCTCCCCTGCTAATACCCTCCGTCTTCCGAACGGCAATTAAATGGTTCTGCTAGGGTCGTAGATGACGGGATTGGAGTTGCATCGAGATGGCGCTAGGTCATGAGAAATTACCTGAACCATCTGCTACACCAGGATGACCCATCTTGGAGCTCTGTCGTACATTTGTGCCCGTCTATTTCAACGAACTTGGAGCGTCGTATCTCCTGATATCCTGGCCGTGATGGTCGCTCTTCCTGACGGGCGAACAGTGGCTTGGAGTAATCGCCCGGACTACAGGTAAGGCGCTAGAACCTGCCCGTTTCTATACCGGCTGACAGGTCATAAGATAACCAATATTACCTTGCGCGACTTCGGCACTTTGGCTAGAACAAAGGCGCAAATGACCGCATTGAAGACTAGTACTGTCCAGATTTGGCGTCACAACAAGTTCGAAAATAATAGGGATATATCCTTATCTAATTGGATAAAAATAGTGTGGAGCACGCATTTCGTACATCTGCCCGCCGTTTCGTTGCGCCAGCCAACAGGAATTGGCATCCACATTCGGTCCAGTGTTAGTCAGGAAGGCATCGTAATGTTGCGATCATCGTATAGGGTGGTCTTAGTGAGCACTGGGAGACGTGCGGCGAACAGGGTATTCCCCTCTCCTTCCCTCCCCTCCCCGTCCCTTCCCGTTATAATCCGATCGGGATATCCAAGGCCGGTAAGTACGCCCCTGCGCAATATACATCACGTACAACTAGACTCTTCTCCCCCTGCTCTTTAGATGTATGTAAGACACGTGAACTTGGTATGGGTGAGAGAACCAGTTGCGGTCATGACAGCTCCCTCGCTTATTTCCCCATGACAGCAAGACAATATATCGAAATGTTGATAATTCCGTTCATTTCCGTCTATACCTCTTCGTGAGGTTGCGTTTCAGCAATGCATATGGAGGGTATTGGAGGCAATACCCTTGACAGTGCCGAAAGTGGGTAGCTTTTTGCGTTTTCTACCCAGTCATGATGGAGTTGGATCATTCTAATCCCGGAGAGGGGCTCAACCACTGGAATTGTCCCTGGTTGATACTAATTACTCTTCGAACAGCAATCTAAGGATTCTGCTGGCGTTCCCATGTACCTCTTACCCTCACCATAAATGACCGGGAGTCATAAATGGTGGGCTAAGAGGTGCGTCGGAGAAAGTATGGGGTCACGACGACATCAGGCCCATATTTCCGCCCTGGACGGCCAATTTGGAGTTCCGTCATATGTCCGCCCATCGAATCCAAAGCATCGCATTTCCTGACACCCCTTCTGCTGGACGCTCGTCTAAACAATTGGTAGGGTTCGTGGCCCCCCCATCTGCTGTCGGCTGATAAGATATACATAGTTTTCACGACCTCGTGCGGCTTACGAGCGGTGTTCCGGTCTTCTTGTCTAAACTGTAGTTGAGGAATGCCTAAATTGCTCCTCCGAAACGGTTTCTTCAAGGAACTGCGGATCAGTGTTATCTAGATCGGTGCGTTGACGAACAGGGGACATCGTGGCGCTGGCCGGACCCGCAAGCTGTTCAGAAGAAGGGATACGGATGATGTCACAATCGATTCCAATTGTTGATCCTTTTGCAGACCGCCGCGCGGGACGAAGCTAAAGGAAGATTTTATTGGCCGCCCACGAGGATAATAATACGGAATTTGCACTGATCCAATGAGTACGCCCTGGAACCTGACCTAACCACTTTGGGTCAGAGGATGCTCTTGTCCGGATTGATGTCCGTAGTACCAAGTACGTTCTAGGACCGCCTTGTTCATGTGTTGCGCCTTTTGTCCAGCATGTGTCCACGTTATCTGCGATTAAGGACGCTGACGAACATTGGACAGGGAATCCAAGTCAAGGGGAATTCAGACGCTGACCTCTCCGAATCTCGCACTTTTCGCACGTTTTCGCGGAAACTTCGGTGTTTTGAGTTGCGGAACAGTGCTTCTATGGCCGTGCATCAATACTCTGGAATGTCTCCGAGTCACTGCAACTTACAAACTACTTGTAGGAGCAACTTTCGGGGGTAATAGCTCGGAGGCCGAGGCGTACCTGTTACTGGTGCGACAAGCAGTTTCCGCAGGGGAATAACATCGTCATCTCTCCCGCATTTGTACACGTGTATTTCCCATCTTCAAGTTCGCCCACTTCCGTTCTGCGTCATCCAGCGTACTTGCGCATGCACACGAACTTACTCGTCGCCTCGGCTTTCGATTCTCTTATATTCATTCATACCTGCATTACTTTGTATGCTGGTCTCGTGCGTTCCGTGTGTCGGTACTATTATGATCGCCGACTCATAAGTCAATTAGTGCGGCGACCGAGCATGCTGGTGCCACCATGTCCATTCCGAATATTCAAAATGCAAGTAACGCTCATCAATATGGTTCCAGAAGTCCCTCCTATGCCACGAGACCGGGCTCACCGGCCAATGTGAGAACTGGGAAAGGGTTGCTGTTGGACTTGGACTAGGACCGTCTCGGGTACTTGAATGATTCACGACGTGTCAGATAAACGGGATCTTCCGAAGTCCGATACACGGCTCGAAGTTTTGGATGCAATCTTCCGGGGTCCAAATTTTCCTTCGCGTCGAATCAGGTGGTCCTGCGACATCTTGAGTATCGCAGTAACCCGGTACTACGTGCGGGCAATATCACTGTTGTTCAAGCTTCTGTGTACATCCACCGCAACAGCACTCGTGGCGTAGTGACTTCTGTTCTTTCTGGGTCATTAACATTGGTTAACGACCGTCGACTCGGACTGTACGCTAACCACGGTGATGGTCAGGTCGGTACGAGGAAATATTCAGGTCACAACGCGCTACGGTGAGTACGCATGACAACTTTTCGAGTTTGTCAACTCATTGGATCCGTATGCATCGTTCTAATTTTGTCGGCTGGATCAGTTTCTTTATACGGGCATGATAATACGAGACCCTGCCGCATGTGCATCTGTACCCATGTACCCATGCTCACATGTAAATTACGCCTGATCACAAGTTTCTCGGTATGTTCCATCACCTGGTATACATCACGAGTGATTTTTTATCCGCCAGGGACTGTTTGCGATGATGCATCTGCAAAGGTCCGATTCTTCCGAACACGACGGTATGAACCCTTTACGTCGTTCTGCTTGTGGTAGTGCTCTATATTGGGCCCTGCATTGCGTATTGGGCTGAAGGGCACTGGCAACGACGGGTTCTTTAAAGGGAAACTGAAGGGCGCCGTATGCTTGTTTAGGTGGAATGTCTGCCGCTTTGCGGTGTCCACTAACGGTTTCAGGAAAGAGGGATTACGTGCAGTCTCGACGAACCCAATAAAGATATCCCTCTCCAGATCTTGTTCCACACTGGTTCATCAACGGCGTGCATCGAGTGAATTTCTTCTTTCGATTCGACCCGTGGCTCTCGACCTGAGAATGACGGATTGGCCGTGCACGATGGATTAGGATTAAGCCATGTGGTTGCAGATGGGAAAAGCCAAAGGTCAGCGTATAAAATGTGTGACACCATCCACTCTTCCCCTCACAGATTGAACCACGCGATCTATCTGCTTCCCAACGATAGACATGGCCAAGGGACTCTTACCTGCTCTTGTCACGCTTTTGTTCGTGGCTATCGCTAGCTGTGAATCGAGCCCCACCGTTGCTGCTGCATCTGCGAGCCCGACGGTGCCCTATGCCAGCGACGATCCCAACAACGTCCTCTGGACCCCTGACAGCGACATCGTGCCGGAGCCGGTGCGAGGAAGTCTTGGGGGTTCCATCCTTGGTCCTCAGAACATCCCAATCGAGTTAGAAAACCCGGACCTGCTAGCACCCCCCACAACGGACCACGGTGACATGTAGGATGGTATTCGTTTGCTCATGAGAAAATTGAACGCTGATTGCATGCTAGCCCGAACATAAAGTGGCCGATGGCGCTAAGCCACACCCGTTTGCAGACCGGTGGTTGGGCCAGGCAACAGAATAGTAAGTCAACTGCTTTATATCGATGATAGTATGGACAGCTGATGGCGTGTGCGTGTAGTTGAAGTGTTGCCTATTGCGACTGGTGAGTCAGGCGCAGTTTGAGACAAGGTTTTTGCTCACCTTGTCCTGCAGGATTGGCGGGTGTCGATATGCGACTCGAGGTAGGAGCCATACGGTAGGCTGCGTCGTTTTCACATCGTCCTGCACGCTCAAGATCCGTCAATAGTGAGCTCCACTGGCACAATACGGCAGAGGTAATCTTCGATGTTGCATTTATCTTTCATATCACCGGACTGAGTGGTCTGTAGTGGGCGTACGTATTGAGTGGATGGGTCCAAGTGACGTCCGTGGACCAAAATGGGAAAAATTTCGTCGGCAACGTGGTGCGTATTTATAGATAAGGACGTCCACACCGTCATTGATATTCACGTCACAGGGACCTGGTGACTTGTGGTACTTCCCCCCAGGGATCCCGCATAGCTTGCAAGCAACCAACGAGTCGGCTGATGGAGCGGAGTTCTTGCTGGTTTGTTTTCGAGGCGGTAATGAACTGACTGGATGCTGATCTCCCCCGAGGTCTTTGATAATGGCGACTTCAGTGACGATGCGACATTTTTGGTGAGTTCTGATCGCGTGGCCAACATACTACTGTCCTGATATAACCATGCACAGCTCACCGGCACGTCGGTTATTTGCCTTGTTTGCTCTGCTGTGCTGAATTACCATACTGCAGACTGGATGGCTCACGTTCCAAAGGAAGTGATCGCCAAAAATTTTCAGACAAGCATCTCGGCGTTTAACAACATACCGTCCAGAGAGCTCTACATTTTTCCTGCCCGTAAGTCTTGTCTTATTAATCCTGCTCGTATCACAAGAAAGCCCACGGCGATTCTCTGTATATAGTTCCTCCTGCTACTTCGCAGGCACCTCCGGATCCTCAGGGCACAGTGCCTAATCCGCTTACATTCGCGTTCTCGCAAGTGCCAAGCATCCCGCTCAGCGGTGGAAGTGTAAAAATCGCCGACTCAACTACGTTCACTGTTTCAAAGGCGATTGCTGTTGCGGAGGTTATCGTTGAACCTGGTGCGATGAGGTAAAGAACCTACGATGTGACGACCGGTTTTTATCTGACGATGCTCACTCACAGGGAACTCCACGTACGTCTTTCTCAAGTCATCTCTGCCATTTGCTTACATCAACTGCCAGTGGCACCCAACTGAGGATGAATGGGGCTTTTACTTGTGAGTGACCTGGTGATTGCACCTGGTACATGCCTTACAACCCTCGGCAGGGAGGGCATTGGCCGCTTGACATTATTTGCTGCGCAAAGCAATGCTCAAACATGGGATCTCGAAGTATGCACACATTGCCTCTATTAGTGCCGACCCTCATGCTTTGTCCAGCCCGGCGACGTCGCTTATGTGCCAGCGACCTACGGTGCATCTGACTTTGTCATCATGATGTAACCTTACTCACTCCTTACAGGACACTACGTGGAGAATATCGGAAACACGACTCTGAAATTCCTCGAGATATTCAAGACTGGTACGTTCCTCCTGCACCATAAACGATAAAAGGTCTTTTAATCTGCTTGTTAGACGTATACCAAGACGTGAGCTTGGCACAGGTGATTTCCTTGACGTTGGTCATGACGAGTTCCTGATTCGTTTTGTGATGTGATCAGTGGCTTGCCCTGACACCGCCTGCGGTCGTGCAGGCTCATCTTGGTTTGTCTGACGAGACTATTGCGAAGCTGAACAAGACGAAACAAATTGTCGTTGGGCCCGCATCGAGCACATGATATAAACGAGTGCAACGAATTTGCTTCCATGTTTAAGATTCAAATCGTGTTCGTTCTGTGATTGATATGATGTATAATTAAATCGATACATACCTGTTGTCCGCGGGTTTCTACGAATATAACGGTATTACAATAGCGATGGGTAAAAGTTCGTCCAACGTGTTTGAAGAAACTCGAAGTTCAGGTGGATTCCCGAGTGAAACCGAGTTTCATACTAGTAATACCTGAACCGTTTATGTAGCTAGAATCCTCAGTAAATGTCGATCGCATGTTTCGGAGTGCTACATTGACTCTCCAGTTCAAGGTCCCAGAACTTTTTCACGTCGAGTGCCACCAGCTGAGTTTCATCGATGAGCGCGGGCAACCGCTTTCAACGTGCCGGTAGTGGAGGCGCCACCACTGGCAAGGCACTCAGCGACCTGGCATGACGATGATAGTAGTATCAGCGCTGAGTGCGCCCTACGGCCCCACGGCTGCCATTGCTAACCTCTGCACCCGTTACCATTGTGACTTTCTCACGCGTGCTTCCACCACCTGTTTTAACTTTTGGCCACGTCGATCAGGCGAACTAGTAACTTACCAGTTGCAGAACTATCGCGATGAACATGGGTCGTGATTATTGACGTACAAATGCACTAATCCCTTAAGAATCCTGTGCCTTCGATGTTGACTCATTGACGCAACCTCCAGGTTCAACTCGTGATCCGGACTTTGGAACGATTCTCGGACGTGCACTGAAACACGGGGTATGGCATGTGAGACCAGGTCCGCATCTCGTCACATATTCGGCTACGAGGGGTAGAGAGGATCTGGATATAAACAGGTGTTGAGACCTCCTTCTACACCTCCATACAGAGATACACGGCTGATCCGATTCACGATGCTCAAAGGATTCTTATCCATTCTTGCCCCATCCTTGTTCACGGTCATAGCGAGTTGTTCTCCAGTGACGTCTCGCGGGAATGATGGAGACATGAATGATGTCACAGTTGCCGACAGTACTCCAGAAAGCAACGTCGTACCGGAGCCCGAGCGAGGAGGTCTTGGTGCTTCCATCCTCGGTCCTCATAATGTTCCCATAGAACTGCAAAACTTAGACGCGCTTGCACCTCCGGTGACAGACAATGGTAACATGTGAGGCAGTAATCTTTAATTACCGTAGGGATAGATTGATACCACGTTAGTCCGAACACGAAGTGGTCAATGGCGCTCAGCCCGCAAAACCTGCAGAAGGGTGGTTGGTACCGACAGCAGAATGGTATGTTGTCTTGCTTTGTTGAATAAACGTTTGGTGGTCGACGTTACGAGTGTCCTCCAGTTGAAACATTACCTATCGCGAAGGGTGAGTTGGTTATATTCTAAGACGGACCATTTAATTCGCGCTTATCACGTTTTGTAGCAATGGCGGGCGTCAATATGCGGCTTGAAGTGGGAGCTACACGGTAGACTACACCGTTTCCATATCATTCTACGTACTCAAGATCCATTAACAGTGAACTCCACTGGCACAGGACGGCAGAGGTAAACTTTGTTGTTTCGTCATTTTACAAACTGAGTAGTTCGTAGTGGGCGTATGTGTTGAGTGGATACGTTCAAGTAACATCCGTGGACCAAAACGGGAGGAATTTCATTGGTAACGTGGTACGTATTTATATGTGTGGAAGGTCTCTCTGTCATTGATATTCACGTCACAGGGACCTGGTGACTTGTGGTATTTCCCTCCAGGGATCCCGCATAGCTTGCAAGCAACCAACGACACGGCCGATGGAGCGGAATTCTTACTTGTTGGTTTCGAGTTGGTAGTGAATCAAGAAATGAGCTGATCGCTGTCTGAAGGTCTTTGACGATGGCAACTTTAGTCCAGATTCAACCTTTGGAGTGAGCGCATATCTCGGCGAAGCTCATTACCCTACTGACATGACTTGCATAGCTCACTAGCAAGTTCCTTACTTATCTCAAATGTTTAATCGGACTCAATGTCTATGCTATAGGTTGGTTGACCCATGTACCAAAGGAAGTGATTGCCAAAAATTTCCAGATGAGCACTTCCACATTTAACAACATACCGACTCACGAGCTCTACATCTTCCCCGCCAGTATGTCTTATGTTTTATTAAGAGCGGTAGCTCAGGGCGTCTTTCTCTATTCAGGCCCACCCTCTACTTCACAAGCATCCTTGGACCCTCAGGGCGTAGTGCCCAATCCATTTACATTCTCACTGTCGAGAGTACCAATCACGTCTCTCAGTGGCGGAAGTATAAAAGTGGTCGACTCGGCCACATTCACAGCTTCAAAGACGATCGCCGCTGCGGAAGTTGTTGTTGAACCCCGCGCGATGAGGTGAGAATCTAGGGTACATAGTCCGTTTTCAGCTTTGACGAAACTTGCTCATAGGGAGTTGCACGTATGTATTCACTGAAATATCTCTCTACCATCTATTTCCATCATTTATCAGTGGCACCCAACCCAAGATGAATGGACCTTCTTCCTGTAAGCGAACTCAAGTGTCCACCCTAGTATCTTGACAGGCATTGGTAGAGAAGGAAATTGCCGCATGACATTGTTCGCCGCACAAAGCAATGCGAGAACATGGAACTTTCAAGTATACATACATTTGCGCTATTCTCAACAGACTCTCGTACCTTTTCCCAGGTTGGAGATATAGCCTATGTGCCCGCATCTTACGGTAAGGCCAGTTTCATCACTAGAGGTTCTCTCACTCATCGCTCAACAGGACACTACGTGGAGAACACTGGAAATACGACTTTGAAATTCCTTGAGCTAACCAAGACCGGTAAGTCCTGTCTTACGTATGGATAGCGTCACTATTATATCTTTCTAACTGCACCGTTCAGATAGGTACCAAGATGTGAGCTTGGCACAGGTGAATTCTTGAGCGCTGGTCATGACGAGTTCCTGATTCGTTTCGTTGCATCATCAGTGGCTTGCTCTGACACCACCTGCGATTGTGCAGGCTCATTTAGGTTTGTCAGACGAGGCGATGGCGATGCTCAATAGGACGAAACAAATCGTCGTTGGACCACCAAATGCATGACGAAGCGTTAGAAATGAGTATAATAGATTCATTGTCGTTTTCCACTCGACGAAGAGACATCTATGGTTGGATATTTGTGTTTTGTCCAGTACTCAGTGTGGTCAACCAAACCAAACCCATTCCATAGCAGTCCATGCGTTCGTGAAGAATGCTCACGTGATTTCCAGAGTGCCTCCCCTAAATATATGTCTAGTTTCCATGATATTTTTCTTCCTCGTACTACTCCGTATTCCTGGTCCCCACCTCGAGCAAGACTAACTCAGATGTGTATGACGCGGTCTTCTTGTATTTCCGTATAGTTTTCCGTGGTGGGAGTTCGAGTATTTAGAGGTGAGCCGTCCATTACTTTTGATGTTTTTCACTTTACGATGAAAATTACTTTTTCAAATGGCGAGCGTCAATGTAATGTGATGCGTTGTGTCCTATATGTCATAGTTACCCTGATGTTCTCATTCTGACACCTTAACTGGACTGTATCTAACCCTCCCTTTCATAGGTGCCATGGTATTGGCTTCTAATCGAAGCTCACATGCTGGCCATGGTGGGTCATCGTTCCCACTCGGAGCAAAATTGCTACGCGGGATGAATTTTTTGTCATTCAAACTAGAGTTTCTGAGTGCGATACAGCACGATGCTCTCACTCTTCTATCTGTCAATCCACTGAAATGTTTTGATTTCCATACAATGTGATGCCGAATACTCACTACTTTCCTACTTCCTTAGATTTACCTTGATTGATTGTCATCTCAAGGATCAAGCGTGAACGCGTGGAGGTGAGTTCTTTCATCGCGCTCCGTGGTCCTGTCTTTTGAGTATGATGTACTTGATGGAGTTACCGCCTGAAGACCTCCGGGCTTTTGACGAAATTCCCTGGCTGTTTTCTTTATTTCTGATCGCCTTTCTTTCGACGTAGCTTGAGCACGAGGACTGACAGTATACTCTCCAGTCTCCAAGACTTTCCTGCGTTGGCTTTTATCTGTCAATCGGCTCCTACGAAGTTGGCTGTAAGCCGTAAGGTAAGTACTTATACCACTCGTACTCTTCATATATGATGCTCTTTCACGACGGTCTTCGTACTTCCATGCCGAAAAGGCCCGTTACAGCTCAAAACTTTCGGGCACCCATTCTGATACTTTTTTTCGCATGATAAATATCAAAGTCATCACTCACGTATTCATTCGCAGAGATCTCCGTCACTACCGTTCACCGGTTAGATCAAAGAGTCTGAAGGTAAGCTCAATGCTTTCTATTTCTCTGCTTCCCACTATTCGCACGATGAGTTTGTCTAAAAAAATAATCAACTAGAAGCTGTTGCTGAGCTTCGGCACAGATTAGAAAGACTTCATCTGATCCTCATCTCTTTGAAGCCGCATCCGTGATGGAACTGACCATTTCGATTTGCAGTTACTGTTATTGTGGTAGCAGCATATCTCCCAGGAGCGTCTTTGGAGCTTACCACCGACGTCAATATCGGATGTGAACTTTCAGAGCATATCAATTGAGTCTCGACAGTCTTCTATGCCTGTCCATATTGACTACTGTTACAGTATGTATCCCAACCTTGGTGTCATATGTAATGATACAGACAATGGAATATACCAACAAAATAGTGCGATGTCCGCCAGAGTGGGTAATGTGCACGCATGTACCACTTACAATGAAGTTAGATACGAAAATCGTCCCATCAGCTGACTGCTGTTGCAGACGGCTGGATCCCCACGAGTTCAACCCTAGTACGCGCCCCGGCACACTGGGCAAAGGATTGAATGTCGGACCGGTCGAGCGACCCTTCAACGATGAGCATGGGAATGACATTGCCCCGCTCGTATTCATTCCGTATCCAGTCGTAGACAACTCGGAGAGTTTCTGGACGGGGTTGACGCAGCGTGAGCGTACGGAGTCGATTCCAGTATTTGAAGCGAGCGCAGGTGCAATCGTATGTCGTTGTCCTCGATCCTGATCTTGATCCAACCATTCCTGACCTTAACCCTGACTCCATCCTTTCCGCTGGCCCTACGCCCACTCCGGCCTCCGCCCCTATGCCAACGCCCAATCCTGCCCCGACACGCAAGGCGAGTGGGAAGAAACCAACGTCGACGCCTCCGAGGGTAGCCTGCGTCGCGTACGGAAACGCATGTATGAACGCCAACGCCGTCCCGGCATTGGATGCGTTATGCAGGACTACCGTCTCAACGCGCGGAAAGCGCGGACGTCGTCTGTTCACGTGTTCTTCGACCGCCAACAGAGACGATGGATAGGAGGCGCAGGGAGCAGAAGAAGACGACGGCGAGAACGAAGAGATCGAAGGAGACGCATCCACGAACAATCGCTCGACAATGCTCTGCCCCGAAATCTTGGAATCTGGAAAGACGAGTTCAAAGTGCCGAAGTGCCGGCGCATGAATGGCAGAGATGGTGTGTTGGAGGTAGCGTGGCTTCAGCACTCCAGGGTGGAGCACGAGGATGTGGAGTTGCGGGAGGGACACCGTCGCACTATTTGCAACAACCGCAATGTCGCCACCCCCATGCGTACCATCTTGGCCCTGCTGACTGCCGAACGGGTCGGCACGGAAACGAAGAGGTTGCCCGTGGAGTGCGAGCGTCGTCAAATTGGGAATTCCACTCAACATGGCACGAAATGCGCTGAAATCAATCATGATCCGGAAGGACCGCGCATCGTGGCTGTACCGCCTCAAAGTCAACGACGACAACCTCGAAAAACTCTGCGTCGCGCGTGTGCGTATGTTGCCCAGATCTCCCGTCAGCGTAAAGTTCTCGACGTCGAGGGATTTGAGCGTGCATGAGGACATGGCTTGACCAGGAGGTTGAGGCTGTGTGGTAGTGGCGCTTTCCATCAGAAAGGATATTGAACAGGTCTGCCCCGGCCGCAGTGCGCGAAACGTGAAGTATTTCAATCCGGAAAAATGCCCGATGTGAGAGAGCTTGAGGGTGAGGTGCGAGAGATGGGTATCACACACGCAGGCAATCGACAGGCTGCGCCAACGACTGGATGAATCGAGCATCGTTTCGAGCGCAGTGTCAAACCGCTGGAAATCTTTCCTGTCTCTCCACCCCCAGATTTCGATATCGAGCGCTCTCGAAGCCCTGGTTTTGTACATTTCCAGCATACCCGGCGCCACCCGCGGGGTGATGCATACGTGCCGCCACAAGCGAGGTGAATGGATGGCGAGCTCTCGCCATCGACGGGAAACCTTGGAGACGGTGAATTCTGCACGTTGCTCGGTTCCTGGATCCTGGCACGCTACTGCCTCTTCGAAAATAGCGAGCAGCATTTCATTGGGAAGCTTCGAGATGGCTGCCAAGAAGTTCTGCATCTCGTTTGCTTTGTTGATTTTGGAGTACAACATAGCTTGAATTTCCTCCAGGGAGGACTGATATCGGTGGATCTGTCTTTGCATGCGGTGTTCGGTTTCTCTAAGGTGTCGGACTTCGTCACGGAGGCCCGCTAGGGTTTGAGTGGTGGAGATGCTGTGGTGGTACATCGCTGGGTAGACCAACTGAGGCGCACGCGGTAGCTGCCAGTGCTCCTGCATGTGTGTCCGTCAGACGTAAAGCACCTCGACACGAGTAATCTTACATGATGTCTAACCGACGACGCATATGCTGGTGAAAATGCTCTTGGGTGCATGACAGAATGACCAGGGGGGACGTTGTGGTGACAAGAGAGAGAACCCGCGCGCAAGGTCAGCCCAGGGAAAACTTAAATACGCCGGGTTGCCGCATGTTTTTGAAAAACGCCAAAGCCAGCGGCGCTACGGGCGTCCCATGCGTAGAGCCCCCGCACACCCTATATAACAACGGAGAGAACGAAAGAACGGAGGGGCACTCAAGGTCCGAGGGATACCCCCTGGTAGTCCTACATCAGAGCCGCCAGATAGTCGAATAGCCACCAGTATCTGACCGTGCACCAGTTGCGCAAGGAGGGTACGTAGCGTCGGAGATGAACGCCGCGACGTGAATTAGGGTACTGGATAACCGCAGGCAGCGTAGAGGGTGTTGTTCTACCATCTCTGTTCGTTCTTGACCACAGCATGTGTGTATGCGGTTGAGACCAGGTACGTGAAAGTTGGGTCCACCGGCGTCTGAGAGTGAAGCCGTTGCCCAGGGTACTTCCCGATACGGTTTGATGACGTCCGATTGGGGCGGTTTGAATCCGGGGAACGAGACAGGGGTAGCACTAAACCTGAAGGCCTTTTGAACCTTGGAGGTTTTGGGACCGGTGCCGTCAACCCGGAGACGTATACCAACCCCTGGCGTAACAAACTTAAGTTGAAGTGAGTCGTGTACATATAGTCCAATTCAAACCCGCGGGCCTAGATTCTATGATTGTATTGATAAGCCTCACAATGGTTTAGTGTCAGGGTTCTGGGCTGTATGAGCGTGGAAAACAGAAAGAAAGTGGCCCAGCAGCGCGTCGATCAGTGGGGTGAGAATGATTGGCCAAGATTGGTCTGGTTAGGACTGATGGATGGCAAATAGGTGCAGACGTGGTGAGCGTGAACGTACCAAGCAGCGTTGACCCTTAATATAACGTGTATCAGTGTCAGAGCCGAGTAGCGTTGCTGAAGGGTGTCGATTGCGGAGATCGTCTGAGGGAAACTTCCCCTGTGTGGTGGGAGGACGATGTTGAAGATCTTCATGGAAGTTAGGGAAAGTGTCGAGTCGAGGAATATGCGTTGCAAGGCCATCGGGAGACTTGGGTGCTACATACTTGAGCAATGTCGTATTGCGCGTGACACTCGAGCGGCGCGGTTGAATGACACAAAAGGAGCTGAAATACTACTGCTTGTGGAACCAGCGTCTGATGGGTATCGTAAACCAGCGGCGGCAGGCTCGAGAATGCTAGAATGTTTCAGAACACCGGTTCTGAGGTGGGCCTGACAAATACGAATGGAAAGCGGCTTACAAAAAAAACAGGGTGTGCCAGCGAAATGTGGCCGATCTCCACTTTGGCTCCAGCGTGAGTGTAGACTGCGAACTGGAACACAAATAGCGTTTAATCCAGGCAAAACGGATGTTGAACTGGGGAGCTATGGTCTCCCAAGACCTGAACCCGCTTGACAATGCCCTACTTCGGCGAAGGGCACCGTCTATTGATATCAAATTGAGGAGCTTCAGTCTCCTTGAGGATCGCGAGAATTGTCCTTCCAATTCAGCCTGTGTATACACGATAAGGCAGTAACTGAGGCTGGCCTTGGAATCTGCGACACGGTGTCAATAGTACGTTGAACGGTAGAGTTCGCAGATTTGTGACAGCGCGAGAACTAGGACACACCGAAGTAGTGTCGAAAGATGCGGAATAAGCACACGTTGGGGATATATATGCGGCTTGGCTTCTCGGAGTATTAAACGGCTGAGTGAACACGTTGCAACCGTACCGCTTGAATTTCTTTGCCTCACGGACGAGGTTCTCGACGGTGTATACTATCTATGGTGCGAGAAGATCCGAGTCAGCACGCTGTTGTGTTCTGTATGGAAACAACGAAGCAAGGGGTCTCCCAAGCCCGTTGACCACTAAGGATCAATTCGTTCGGACAACCCACCAGCAAGATGCAATGACTCGTGTATGTACGCCTTATCGGAAACAGGTGCCTGTAGTAACATCCCGTCACCGCAAGGTGTCTTGGTTCATCGATGGTCATCGACTCATCTCGCACGAAGCGTGGCTGGCAGGTTGGGTCGTTACCAGTGGGAGTGCTTGCACTTAGCCGTCCGAACAGCAGCTTGAGATAGCGAGGAATCACGCCGAGTACATCCTCTGTTCTCCACTCGACTCATCATTGTCTTCCTCAATCTAAATCTGGGGTTAAGCAAGGCAGCCTCGGCGGGTGCGTCGTGCCCACTGCCGAAACATTTGACAGCAGCGCAGCTCAGACGCGTTACTGATCTGTGGTTGTGACTCGTCCAATTTGCAAACCCCCAAAACAAAGCACAACAATCAGGGGTTATAAAACGGGTTCGTTGACTCGTTCTCCTTCATCAGTTACACATTTACGATGCCGAACAAAAGCAGCAACTCTGGTGGTTACTCCTACACCGGTAGTGGTACCAACAACCAGGTGAATCGACATGTTCATCGTCCTACCTGGCCCGCATTCTGACGGACCGATTACAGGGTAATCACTATTGTTCTCGTGACTATGGCAGCGAAGGGACTGGATATCATTATTCCAACACGTGAGTAGTACTCGGGAGTGCAGAGCCGGTCCAAGGCATGAAACGACTTTGATAGCAACGGGAGTTACTACTATAGTAACCCTGATGGATCCACTTATTACAATAGTGGCTCTGGTTACTCTCAGTATACCACGCCTGGCGGAGACACACACAAGTCTCATGGCTCTTCCAAGTAATCCGTCTCGTCGATCAAGGTAAATGTATGTTTTCTTTTGCCTACGTATAGAAATATTAATCGGTCCTGTGCCAGTTTCTGCATGTTTCTTATGATGTGTAAGAGTAGTACTCGTGTCATCGAGCTATGGTAGCAAAGTATGTTTGCAGCTCCTTGCGAGAGTCCGATCACCAGCACTTGAGCGTGTAGACGCGTATCAGTCAATATGAGACGCGCCGCGACGCGCACAGACGGTCACGTGACATGTCAACCTTGCTGTGCAGGTCTGTAATTACTCGTAATGGTTCAGAGCATGAGAACTGTTGACCACACCCAATGTGCTGAGATGACCAGGGGAGGCATCTGAACCTGCCTGGTGACATCCCTATTATGGTAAAGTGACCACTAGTTTGTCCTATAAGCTTCGTTGAATAACACTATGTCATAGCAGGCAGGTCCTGCTCGTGTGTGGGGGAAAACTCCAGGCCTTCGACCTCTTGTTTCAGCTAGTCCACCATACCGGACTCGGCTATGCGACGAGAATCCGATCCTTCAAGGGTCTCAACCATTCATCTGTGCCTTCCATATCTCGGCAGAACTCCACATGGACCAACGTAGGTACGGTTCCTGTCAGCGGATCAGGCACGGCGAGAGAGACTCATGGATCACCGCAATCTGATGATAGACAATATTATGGGGCAAGCCAATGAAGAGATCGTATTGGCCGAGTCCGAGGTAAGAATTTCGTACCAAGCGTGATGGCAATGATCCATGCGATGTCGTAGCGACGACATTTTTTCTTTCATTGTAATCCGAAGGAGCGAAGTGACGGAAACGTCGACGTCTCGTCTACGCCATGTCAGATGGGAGGCACAACTTACCACCCGCATTGGATTACTTTTCCTATGTATGGATGTCCCGCCTTGGCTCACGTTGACTGCACATGCCAGGAGATAGATGCCACACGTGGGTGCGTGTACGTTTATCATTCACAGAGGGGAAGCTGCTCTGGCTGACTTTCAATGCCAACATATTTTTATGATTAGATGGGGTTTCCAATTGTCGGTAACACTGGAAAAATGAGGTCGAGTCGCGGTGACCAAAGGATGAAGAGCAGGAATGAAGATAGCCGGAGGTCTGAAGAACACGTGCTAAGTATGTATTATGTGTTCCCAAACCTCCCCTGGAAGTGTTTGTCCATATGTGCCTTGATCATCTGATTCCCGTAGGCAATAGCATTTATCCGACGGCATCCTTCTTAGTGAACCTACTGGCGACCTGGCTCATACCTCTTTGATCATTAGCCTGATATCACTGTGATCTCACACCATTCGGCACTTTCCCTTAGGCTTTCTAAGAATCCTTCAAATCCACGGGTACCTCCCTAGGACGTCTGGTTCAAGATTTGTATCACCGCGGCGTTTTAGCGCCGTGTCATACGGAGGAGGCAGTTTGTCGTGGTAACGTGCGAAGCCTTGGAAGATAAGGGCACAGCAACCTTGCCACAGGAGGAGGGCCTTGAGTCACGGTGCGTCCACAATAAAACTCTATAAGGGAACAGAAACATGGCGACGTTACGCCTTGGAATAATCATGATCCGGCCAATCTCCAATGTAACATCTTTTCAGACCATCAGTTTCGAAATATTCCGATGTTGTTGCATACAAAGTCCGCGCAGGTGATCGTGGGCCTCCTATTTATTTGATTTCGCCGCGCTTCCCATACTTGTCGCTCGTCTCCGCCATGCTCTCGTCTGCTCAGCTACTTGAACTATTCATAGTTCTCTGCTGTGTAGACCACTATCGCTATGGCGTCTCCAAGGTCAGGTCCGCCTTGGACCGTGGTCAGGCCACGAGTGGTGCCATCCGACCCGAAACCGTTACCCGCCTCTCTGGCGTTCCGTTCACCATACTTCAGGCAGTCGTCTGTCACTTCGTCCCTCTGATCTATATCCTTGCCATCGTAGGTGCTGGATTGCGGCAGCCACAGTGGATGGATGCGCTCGCATTACCAGATGTGGTCCTCGGCGTAAGATTGGAGGGGATGTGGAAGAATGCACTGAGAGTGCTCGGCTGCGCCTCTGGCCTAACGATAAAAAGTCTGGCTGACAACGTGTTCAAACATCTTGATGACCAGTACCATCCCATCGGGGTACGTGCACGGCCTCCATTTATTCTATCACCAAATTGCCGAGTCTGATACACCTTGGTGGGTATCAGCGTCGCGAGAAACCAAGGGTGGTTCAGACTGGTCCGTACGCTTGGGTCCGTCACCCCCTCTACTCGTATGTCTACGGTCCCTTATTACTCGGATGTCTCGACTGACACGACATGACAGCCTTGCGCTGTTAAATGCAACCTTCCAGTGTCTTGTATTCTGGTCTTACGCCCCGCTGTTCGAACTTGTCGCTATTGCAATTGTATTCAGCATCAAGATCCCTGTTGAGGTACCTCCACCATTGAACTTGGCGATGTGTGCTCACAAGCCTTTGACAGGAAGAGATTATTCAGCGTGACGACGGGATCGGGGAAGAGTACCGCGCGTACATGCGTAAGGTACCCGCAAGACTCGTACCGTATATCTGGTAAATTCATAAGCGGTTTACTCGGGCTGTCTATACATATGCCATTGCTATTGCAAGCGACGTCGTACGGGGTACAAATTTTTCAGCTGGTTGGAATCAGAAACTTGATATTCACGTCGCTGATGCTAACAACAAAGGGCAATTTCCATTGATTGGGTTTGATTTCCCGGCTCGATGTTTCAGTCGATCGTGTGCTGTGCATGTTTCTCGGGAGAAACTTCAGGCGTGCTCAGGGACGTAGTATCATGATGACTCGAAGTACAACTACGGTGGGGTTTATTATCCCTTTACGCATACACACGTCTTCTACATCAAGTTTCTTTGGTAAGTAGGTAAAGAGTGTAAGGAACTCCAGTCGAGTGATACGAGAGTGGAGGAAAGGCATGGCGCGTGAATGTGGTATCCCAATAAGGTAATCTATAGCGGGCCAACCTGAATACAGTTTTCATCTAGTCTGGTGACCACTTGGTCTGAGATGCTGCAATTTTCAACATATTGCTTTCACTGTGGCTTTGATTCATGACCAACACATGGTCCTCCCTGGGGTCATTGTATACCCTCCAAGTCGTCCTCGCCATAAGCTACTGACGGCTTGGCCGATGAGTCATGCGGCTTCAGCAACCCGGTATCACCTCCGTGTTTCAGATTCACACAATGTGGTCGAGTACCTCGGACCGCTCGGCCATCTCAGCGGTGTGTTTCGGCCCTTGTGGTTTGTGGTCATATGGAGTGAACATTTTCGTTGCGTAACAAGCAGGTGTGTGGTGTCCAGAAGGCATTAGCGCTATAATTAATCGACGGACTTCTGATTTCAACCGTGACACTCGACGAGAATCCTGCCGCTTTCAAATTGGAGCCACTGCGACCCGACCAATCTCCATTCCACCGCTTCTCAAATGGTTAATTTCAAGATGCACCCAGATATCAATACTGAGTCGTCTTACAACTTCTGTGGGCCAGCTGTCATTAGGACTGGTTCAAACTGCTACTTGCCTTTGGTTATCCTTAACTGCCACTAGAATCCACTGACCGTTCAACTGAAGCAACATAATTCATGTAGGTGACTATGGCCCTTCTACCTATGCGAAGCTGCTGTTGGCACCCTCAACTTTGTTTTATCTCGAGCATGAGGTTCTCGTATAGCCAGATACTCGCACTCGTCGTCCTCTGCGCTGCATACCACTTTCCGTATCCTTTCTATGAAACCGGGTCCAAGTCGCACCTAACCCAAGAGTGTGCGGTCGCTTTCCGTGCCTCCGAGTCCCAGTCATGCACTCCCTATCGCACTTCCAATTATCGCCCATTATGTCATTCCTGCTTTCGATGTTGTGCGTGCTGGATCATTACAGCATCCCATGTGAATGAATGCACTCACACTATCGAAGGTGCAAGGCCACATGGGACGTAGGAAGACTCTCGCATGTGTTACAAGCACTTGAGCGATGTGTGTTTGCGTACCTGGCTGATCGGGACATCAAGGTGTATATGCTACAGCTATTCATATCGTCAACGTCCCAAGGCTAACTGATCTTTGCCGGAATGCCAACGTCGCCAGCTAAGGATCGTCTAGAATAGCTCCGTATACCTATTCTTTATGTGTCTTCGTCATCCGCTCTACGTATGCTTCACTGGGGACAATCCGATCGACGGGATGTTGCTTATCAAGTCCTCTTGTATTACCTTTTGCGCCGTTGTTTGCAATCATGGTCAGTACAGGCGTAGTTGCGGTCAAGATTCCTGCCAAAGTGATGATTCGCACGACTCGCATTGGATCAGACCTACTCGTGCGCTTTATATGACAAGAGGACTTCTACAAGACGTTTTGACCAAAGAGAAGAGTTGTGCCGTGTGTTTACTATTTAGTGAGTTTGTGATTAGTTTCCTGTCTGTCAGTATGGGAAGCGACATTCAAGTTGACGCACAGCTGAGATCCGATGTTCAATATACCGGCTCACCAAGCGTCATCGGGCACTGTGCAAGTGATTCGTCGACACGCACATAGTTGTTGGTCACACCAGTTTTCTTTCCCAGATCTGATTGACCACCAGTCCTGTCGTAACGGGTGTTTAGCAAGCATGCATAGACATAACCAGTCGTCGGACAACTACTCTCAAGGACCGTCAGTGGGTCTGGCACCATCGGCTACCACTGGCTAATTGCAACTATCCGTTCCACAGATGCCACATACAGTCTTTGTCGACAGACCCTCGACAGACGTCCAGTCGTTGGTTTTAAATTATCAAACGATATTAACTTGCAAGTTTCCAACGGTACTGCGGCTATATCTTGTCTGACCCAGCGTTAACTTCCGCGAGCGGAGTTTCAGGCGCTTTAAGTTGGCTGGTTCCTAGATCTGAACGTTGCTGGACGCATCTGGTCATCTGAGTTGCGATGAAAACAGGAGAATGATAACCTTCGGTCTGCGACATAATCACAATCTCCCAAGATTACGGAGTTGATGAGAGGCGTAGCCATCGCATGGGAGATTTGGGGTATCGATCTTGAAACGCTGGCGAGTCCGAATCGGATTATGCACCCCCTAGTTGAACATGACATCATAACCCTCTAACGTACTTGAGCGCTCGCTTACTCCCCTTACATTTCTCCCCATCTCCGTCATGTATTCTTCCGACCAGTTGCTCGAGCTCTTAGTCGTCCTCTGCACTGCAGACCACTATCGCTATGCGTTTACGAAAATCGGGGACGCTACGGCCCACTCTCGATCCAAGAGTGGGCCCGTCCGCCCAGAATCCATGCCCACCAATCTCTCTATCCTTATCTCCCCGATCCAAGGCCTCAGCTACTTCATCGTTCCATCGATCTACATCGTGTGCGTCGTAGGTCTCGGATTTCATCAACCGCAATGGATGGACGCGCTCGCATTGCCACACGTGATGTACGGGGTCCAACTAGAGGGGCTTCGGAAGAACACGATCCGAGTGCTCGCATGCACCGCAAGCATCGCCGTGCAGATGCTCTCGGATAGTGCGTTTGACCATCTCGACGACCAGTTTCATCCCATCGGGGTACGTGTGTGTTCTTTTTCGCTCTTTTTGCGAGCGAGTCCGATGCTCGTCTGCAGCGTCGCCAGAAATCGAGGATCATTCAGACGGGTCCGTATGCGTGGGTTCGTCATCCTCTCTATGCGTACGTCTGGTGTTTCTTTGTTGACGTGGACGCCTGGACTGACGTGGCGCAGCCTTTCGCTATTACAAGCGGTTCTCTGGTGTTTCATGTTCTGGTCTTATGCACCCCTGTTGGTGGTCTTTACTACCGCACTCGTATTCGCGGTCAAGATTTCCATCGAGGTAATCGTTTCCCTATCTTGGAACTGGACCGATTTGCACTCATCCATCCCCGTACGACAGGAAGACGTCATTCTGCACGATGAAACAGTCGAGGAGGAATATCGCGCATACATGCACAAGGTGCCCTCAAAGCTCGTACCATACGTCTGGTGAATTGGTCGCTATTTGCTGTATCTACTATGAACCACGTCATCGGAAAGTAGGATGATTCGATTCGCCAACGTGTTTGGAGGTGCATGTAGGGGAATGACTGGGACTGAGCCATTATCAACGCCAGGTATGTTCTTGAATTCTGTGCGCGTTAAGTGCTACGCGTATAGTTACGTGGGTACTACATTTTTCATCAACTACAAAAAATACAGTGGATGACGACGGTTACACAAAGAAGTGGAAACAATCTTCTACTGTAATTTACTTGCTCTATCGACCTGTCCATAATGAGAGAGAGAAAAAGATAAAGCCACATCTCCCGGGTCGCCGCAGGTCATGATACCGGCATGAGCTGTTGCAACCTCTGCGCATGCAACTCCCTCCGTCGCACCAAATCCCCGTGCGTCATTGTCGCCCTCAACTCGAGCTCCATCTACGACAGGCCGCATCGCGCGTCAGCCTCGCCACAAAACGCCAGCGCGCGTCGAGACACCCACCTGCAAAAGCTTCTCCGGCTGCCAAGTCCGCGTCGGCAAATTCTCCAACGCGACGTAGACCGCAGAGATCGATTCACATTGGACCAGTTCTTGTTCGTTGCCTTTGAGGATTCCCATCGCAATGCGAAAGAGGACGTCGAGACCATCCACGAGGAAGACGTCCCAGACTCGAAAGAGCGTCTGCGATGACGCGTCGTCCGCATCAACGAGTCGGCGTGCTACGGGAGAGAATTGGACGCACCTCGATCGGAAGACAGTCCGTGAACAGCGACAAGAACCACGAGAAACAGATTGTGGCGAGGTCCACGCCCAGATCGAGCAGGTGCGAGTGTAGCTTGGGCAATAGTTCCTGCACGTAGTCCAACAACACGAGCGGACATGCGCGCGAAGGGAGGAGCGACGGCGAGAAAAAGTCGTCGGGCAGGATCCGCTCGATGATGGCCGCCAGGACACAGAAAGCCTCTTCTTCGTCTGCGTGGACCAGGAGAAGCGTCGACGTGACGAGGTTCATGCCTTGGCAGTAGCCGACGGCCGGGTTACGTCTACATCGTAGGTGAGCGCGACATCAGCCGAGAGTGACGATGATGAGAACTCACCGACTGTACGCTGTCAACACCCGACGAAGCTTGACTACCCCCGCACCGTCCCCGCCAAAGAAGATGTTCAACGGCATCGTCCTGCCAACGTCTTTTTCGATCTCGTTCCGCACCAACGCATGCCCTGCGTCTTCGTCCGCCTGCACCAACAGGTCGCCGAACAAGCCCGGCTCGCGCATCTCGAGGCCCCCACTGCATTCGAGCCAGAGTTTGGAACGATAGACGAGCGGGATGCCTCCACGCACGAGCTTGTCGAATTGCGTGCGCTCGTCGCGGTTCGCGGAGAGACCGAGCTGGGCGAAGCCGATCAAGCCCTCCGTGTGCGTAAGTTCTTCCTCTTCGTCCGTTGTTCCAAGCCCGAGAAACGCTGCGGCGCCGCCGATGGTTGTCGTCGTCGCCGCTGTAGGTAACTTGGCACCGACCCTGCCTCGATTACGTTGTTTGACAAAGGTATCCCAGTCTTTGCGCGCTGCCGTCTGCCGTTGGTCGTGAATCTTGGTCAGATCCTCTAATAAAACTCGGATCGTGTTGGCGCAGACGTGGCGTGGCGTGCTCGCAGTGACGGTAAGCACGGAACCAGGACCTAGGGCTGACGCGTCGGAAGAAGCAATCAAGGTCGGCCGGTGCTTGCTGCGAGAAGCTCCTGGTGAAGAACCGCGTGATCTCTGCGACTGCTGACCCTCATTCTCCGCGGGGGACGACGACACCATGGACTTGCCGCTCGCCCCGTCTGGCGTACCGACGCTGGGCGACACACCCTGTCCGTCACACTCGCAGGGTCCTTTGGTCACGTGGATGAAGCCCTTGGGTGCGTCCGCTTCCTCGTCCGACCACGAATTACTCTCCTTTCGATCAGCGATCCTAACTCCAGTGAGACAGGCGGGCGCCGTATTGCCACATTCCTTGGCCCTGATGAGCAACAAGACGTCGTACTGGGACACGTCATAGATGAACCCATATCGATCAGTGAGCGGCTGCTTGCTCTCGTCGTCATGATAGATGTTAAACCGCGACGCCGCGTTAGGGAGCGGAATCGAAAAACGAAAGTCGGGCGCTGTCAGTGGTGTGTATTTACGCGAGAGGTAGTGCGTCGGTGGCTTGGACATGGCCGGGATGATTGATTCCAGGGGGACCGAACCGGGTTTGCTGGCGACAGGCTGAGGGGGAGTCGGGTTGACATCTGCATTGGACTTCGGCACCCCTTCGAGCCCACCCGTAGGCTTGCGCTGTGGTTGCGGCATCAACGCATTGAGGATGGGCGTTGTCAGAGAAGCCGTGATCAGCCCGCCCGTCCTCGATCGCGACTTGCGCACGACCTGGTTCTGAGCATTCAGAGCGCGCGACAGGGATTCGGTCGCAGCAACGCCTTCGGCGGTACTCAGCGTCGCACGGGCCACGACTTGATGGCTTCCTTCCGCCCTGGCCTCCTTTCGCTCCCGACGCTCCCTTTGTTTCGGCGGCTCGCGATAAAGGATGTGTTCGTCGCGTGCGGTCTGAACGAGGTCGAGGGCAAGGCGTCGGATAAGTGGACCAGCATCCCGACCTTGATCGACGAGGATGCTGCCGGGGTCTGACGTCATGACGCGCGTTGCATGCGCGATGGCGCGTAGCGAAGAACTCTGTGGAAGACGTTTGTCGTCCACGAGCGTCGGGGATTGCATCGTGGACGTTTCCGTTCTCGAGTCGGATGGGTCGGGCGAGGTCGCCAGCTGAGGAGCGGACGGTGTCGACAACGGTAACGCCGTCGCGAGAACAGGAGACGATGCCACGGATGGGGGGAGTCCATCGTGCGCAGATGGCACCAAGGAGGGAGGGCGACCAGACTTGGATCCTTTGCGTTGTTGTTTTACGGGGCCCAGAGCCGACGTGGCAGGGTTTAGGATCGAGATCCCGAGAGTCTCGAAGACACTTTTGGTATTCTTACGGCGCGGGGCGCGTTGGGGACCGTCTGCGGCCTCGGGGTTGGGGTGGGGGGAAGCATCACGAGAGGATTCTTTGCTGGTCGTCTCTTCTTTGATAGAAACGTTGGACAGACCGCGGGGAAGCTTGGGCTTTCCCCTATGTAGCCAGGTCCCTACCCAGTCGCCGATGGATGCTCTATCCTGTCTGGGGTGATGTGCATGGATATCGTGGGTATCATCAGGTGATAACACTGGGGCTTCCTTGACGGCCGTCGAGCCCGATGGTGCATCATCAGTGGTGACGTCCCAATGCTGTGATTCAGCACGCGTCATGCGGTTCGAAGAAGGCAGAAGCGTCGATTTGGATGACGTGACCTCCCCGTCCGTTGACACGTTCTGACCCAGCGGCACCCGGTCCTCGAGTGCTTCCGTGAGGAACGTCTTCAAAGACTACCAGCAAGACGACGTCAACCACGACTCGAGCGACCAGATATCGTACGCACCGAAAGACTCTCCTGACGCTCGACGCGATGCCGACGTTCGTCATCGTCCGTGAAGACGGACTGAATCACCCGACGTGCGACTTCTTGTTCCGAAGGCAGCAGCTCCTGTAACAACGTCTCCGCGCGTTGCTTTCCCGCATTCTGCTTCTCCTCCAACAATCTCCGATCGTGCTCGAGCTCGAGTCTCGCGCGGGAAAGGTTGTGGAAAGCGGAGGACAGGACGCGGATGGCGGTGTGGTATGGATGGGAATCGGCATCGGAGGGGGATTCTGCGGCGCTCAGTTGCGCGATCGCAGACTGGATCGCTTCGTCCGAATACTCGTGCCATTTGTGGGCGAGCACCTGTGCCGCGGCGGGCGAGTGCGACTCGGAGGGTCGTGTCCGGAGTGCGGTCGGGCTGGGTGGCGCGAGGTAGTTGTGATCGTAGGAGTGCGCGAGGACGAACCGGGGGCCCTGGGCGGGAGATCGCTGCGAGAGGGACGCGGCGGAGGATTTCCGAGGGAGAGTCTGATCGCCGCTCAGCGAGTCGCGCCGCTCCGATTTGCCATAGCCACGCGCGGAGCAGGTTCCCGAGTGCGCGTTGGGGCTGGTGCTGGCAGAGGGTTCGAGCTGGGCTTTGAGGGAAAAGTAGGTGGTCTGTGGCTTCGAATCCGCGCTGGCCCCGTCCTGGGTGGCTACGCGGGGTCTCCGACCTCTGGAGGTGGGCGGGAGTTCGTCTGGGGAGAGCGGATGGAGGTGGACCGGCGAGGGTGAAGCCATTGGGAGTCTGTTACACGCCAACCTGGACGGGCATGTCCAGATGGTACGGAGTCGCAACACCGTGCGACCGCACTGCTCTATCCAGACTCTGAACGCGACCCCGATGGTCTGGTGGTTCACGACCTCGAAACAAGACGTCTCCCCCGTGTCCAGGGAGGACAGGAAGCACTGCTGGGAAAGCAGGGACGTCTACTTTACTTGTCTCGACCACGCAGGCGTTCTCGAAGCCGGCAAGGAGGGGAACGCGTGCGCAAAAGAAAAGTCGCGCTACGAAGCAAGTTGCGCCAAAAGTTGGGCAAGTCCCTCTCCTGCCCTCAGCCGCTTCTCAGTGCGACGCCGTTTCTTCTAGATCGAGTATTTTAACAAGCGCCGGGTCTTGGCCGAACAGCAAAAGGATTTGCTAGCACAGTCCAAGATGCAGGCTCAGGCAACCAAACAAGGATGAAGCCGACGCCGTTGTCTATTCTGCCACGTTTGATGTGTTGATATCTCTATAAGAATCATCCGTTCCATTCCGTTGGACGCTCGACTGTTCCCATGGTAGAGAGGGTGAAAATCATTGGGGTGCTACAGGATCTATGTTTGTGTCCCGTTGACATCAGTATCGCGGTGATGGCGGCCGGTCTCTGCCCGTTTCATTCATCTGCAC
Organism: Porphyrellus aff. niger; assembly: GCA_038094255.1. NCBI lineage: Eukaryota > Fungi > Basidiomycota > Agaricomycetes > Boletales > Boletaceae > Porphyrellus > Porphyrellus aff. niger. Next base: position 103,192 of record JBBPTR010000015.1, read on the forward strand.
TCATCGCTCAACCCCCCACAACCTTTCACCCGATGTGAACGCTACATTTCGGTGCGCGTTTACACCTGCACCCGAGTCATCCGTCCCATTGATAATAGCCATCCACGGTGACTCTACCAGAACCCAGGGTTCTATTGGGCGATCAGCGCTCACAGCTGCTGTCTCTTTTTTGTGGATCGTCTTCCTCTCATGATGAGCTGGCTGTTCGTCATCACGTGTTTACATGCTTCGATGTCTATTTCATGCTAGCTCCATCAAGACATCACTGCGCCGCTACTGACACTCCCGGCGGACGCACGGGGATATGCACGCTGGAGTAACACCCCTGTGGTTTTGGCTCGATGAGGGTGCGTCGTATTTTTTAAAAAGAAAACCTCGAGCCATCTTCCCGTGAGGCCACTAGCGGACTTCGTACCACAGATGGTCGAGGTGTACCTTACGATTCTCGAGACGACCCTATCCCTTTTTCGTCCATGGGAACCAAAAGCTTGGCTTTGCATAGCGTGAACCAATTTAGGTCTTCTCCGTGTTTGTTTTCTGACTTTTCTTCCTTGATGACCGTGGGCGGGTTTGGGAACATGACAAGTTGACCTACACGTGTCGCGTCGTTGAAGAGCCAAGGGCAAAGATGAAGTGATTACCAGCTGGGTGTCGTTCGACGCACTGGCCGCTGAGCGCTATGGGGTTATGAGTCCATCGCCGCGGAGTCGCTGGACCGTTCTCATGAACGTTGGACACTCCCAGTGCCAGCTCGCATCAGTCTCCATCCAGGACCCCCATCTATGAACGCGCGGAGTTCTCAGCTATATTCTTCGACACCCGCGATATCTTCTCATGTTTTGATACATCGCCAAAATGACTGCCCCATCACTCAAATCATAGGCTTGTATAACCGCGATCAGTCAGGGTGGTTGATCATATCTTTTATCTAGATGTGCTGCCACTGGGGATCGAGCCCCATTCAGCACGGCAACGTCACTGCCTCCTCGGCAAGTTTAGCTGTTTTGCTTTTTGCTAGCAAGGCTTCTTAAAGCCACCGTGTCCGTAGAGAACCGAACCAGCTAGCCCCACGCCCCTACTGGGATGAAAATTGCCAGATACATATAGCTTAGACCTTCCTCGAAATCCCCGCTCGTTCGTTGGTTCCCACTCCCAAGCCGAGATCTTCTACCTTTGCTTTCTTAGCGCGTTCGCCTCTCGTATACTCGGAGAATGTCTTGGCTGAAGGCGAAAGACTGGGCAACGGGGGTGGAATACTCGAGTTTGTTCCATTCGGGACTTCGGACCATTTCCCTGACTTCGCCGGATCGTCGTGTTCGGGCGTCATCGAGCTCGTCCTCGCGGAAGAGGAATTCGAGCGCATCTTCGGAAGCGTCTCTCCCCTCGCGATCGCTCAGGCGAAGCTTGACGCGGACCCATCATCCAAGGTCGTCCTTCTCTACCTCGACGGAGTCGAGTCCGTCGCGGCCGTCGTCCATGTTTGTGCGACCGCCGGAAGAAATGGAGGATGCGTGGTCGCGCGGGGCAACCTTCCTCGAGGACCATCCGAGATCTGTGTAAGCTTCCGAGCGTCCAAAGCTCCAGACGCGCGCTCACGTTCAGAACAGAGAAGAGATGCCAGTTCGTGCGGGGTGTCACCTTCCGCCTATCGAGCTAGAGGTTCGCCCCCTGGGAGGATCGCGGCCGTATTTCGTAGATCTTGTGGAGATGGATGGGGTGGAGGACGAGACGTGCCTGTCGGTGTCGAATTCTCCGGATGGGTTCCTGCACCGTCCCGTTTCGCGGCGCAGTGAGCGCCCCGTGTCGACGCAGACGGGGTCCACCCTGTCGCGCCGTCCATCGTTGCACTACCGCACGCTGGATAAGGGCGACCGTGCGTGGATGCTAGAGGAGTCTAGTCCTGAGCTGAAGGTGTACGATGTTGGGGAGGCGGACGACGAGCGGGACTGGCGACAGTTTCATGTCGACTGGGTCCGCGACATACGATGAGCTGATTGGCTGTATTACTTAATCCTATTATTACCACCACGGGTTTGGCTTTGCCGCATTGTCTGCGCACAGATCAGACTCGATTCAGTGGACATCCTCATCGACAACGACGACGACGACGACGACGAGCACGATGCCAGCAAAGTACTCGCACGTAAAGAAGAGACACACCGCGGGCAACAAGAAAAAGTCTGCCAGCACCAGCTCGACCGCCGTCCCGAGGGACGACGCCAGAGACCACCACAACCACAAGGGCATGCCCACCCACATCGACCGAGGCATATCCAGCGCCATGACCGCCGTATCCCAGCTCGAGCGCGCCATCGCTCGCATATTCCTCATCCGCTTCGAACAGGACATCGCCCGCCTCTTTTCCACCCACCTCTACTGCGTCGCCCTCATCCATCTCCCCACCTTCGTCATGCGCTGCATCACCGTCGGCGGTCCAGGTTGGGTCGCTCACAACGCTGACTGCGAAGACATCAAGGACTTTTTCCGCTCCGTCGTCAGCATGGAGCTTCGTCAATCGGGAGAACGTGTCGCCACGAAGAGCGTCCTGTGGTCTTACACGGCCCTGAGAGATTTCGTACGCGTTCCTCGCCTTTCACTGTCTTTTTCCCATCCGTGCTGACGTGGTGTCCCCGATAGGCGCTTTCTAACAACGTTCCGGTGTGCCGCAACCGTGGGTTGCACTCGCTACGTCTGTTGCCGTTTTACGATTCCCTCAAGGCACATCTCGACGTCCTCGAGGCGATGCCCCATGCCACGTTTGCAAAGCCACCTCATCTGGGAACGCTTGCCGAAGGTCTGGAAGCGCTCGAAGAGGCCTGCGAGCTCAAGTATGGCGACAAGTCGCTTTTGCGGTCTGCCCCTCCGCCAGGGTGGGATCAACATTGGCGCCTCAAAGTCCGTCTGGGGTACGAACGCGTCTCACAGACACTGTGGCGCGTCGCGAGAGAATTCGAAGTTAGCGGGTACGGGAACGTGTTGCGCGAAAAGTTGACTACAAAGTGGTGCGACTGTGGGTGTTCCACCGACCATCTGGGCGAGGTGTGTGAGAAGACCGTGAGGGAAGACGAGGAGAATAGCGGAGTTCGATCTGGAAAGCAGAGGGAGTGGGATGGTCGAGGTGAGGTTGATCTGTTCTCTTCGATATCTTGGTCGGCTAGACATGCGCACTGTAGGGAGTGGCGTTCATGGATGGGAGACGGTAGAGGAAGAAGACGTTTGGGATCTGGATCTTGACTTTACTGGGAACGAGTCTGAGGAAGAAGCGAATCCAGGATCGACAGCCCCAGAGATGACCATCGCTGAAATCATGGAGGTGCGCTACCTCAGAGCCGAGAAAGAAAAGGAACTGGTATGTCGGCGATCTCTCTACTTTCTTTTTTCGCTCTTGACACATTCGTGGAGGGTAACGCTGCCTTTCGTCGTGGCGACTACGACGTCGCAGTGAACCACTACCAAGCTGCGCATGCAGTAGAACCCGAGATGCCGCATTATCAGTTGAACATTGCTGCAGCGTATTTGAAACTTGACAAGTAGGCGAGCTTACTCCTCGTTTATCACTCCTGCCGAGCTGTCTTGCAGTTGGATCGAAGCGGAGAATGCATGCTCAACGGCGCTCAGTCAGCACCGAAGTATCAAAGGCTACTATCGACGGGCCAAAGCGAGGCGGATGATGGGACGTACGGAAGAGGCCATCAAAGGTGCGTGCGTGTGCCGGGCTGCACGACAGTATGGCTGAAGTTCAACTCAGATCTTCGCGCGGCACTCAAGGTACAACCATCGAACACGGAAGCATTGGAGGAGTTACTTTCCGTGTTATCAACCCAGTCGTCTCCGACGCCCACCTCGTCGTGCCCGGACGAAGCGACGTCTTCCTCGGTCGGCGGCACGTCTGCCATGCCTCGCGATACACCCTCGTCCAACTTCAACCTCCAGATTCCCAAACCAAAGTCGCAAAAACCGCTCCCGTTTGCGCGTACCAAGGCAGATGACCGAAAGCTCAAGATCATGCCGATTCCGGTCATGTTCGAAGTACCCGAGTATGTCCCCGGAGATCCATCTTCAACGTTGAAGTCGACGCGGGCGCAAAGGGTCAAGAACGTGACGACCAAGACGGAGACGTTCGTTTATCCAAGTTGGGAAAAGTATACTGTCAAACACGTGGGGTGACGGACTGTCATGCATTCATGATTTGAGTGTGGAGCTTCGGATACCCTGTCATCCATCATGCCGTCTTTATTTTTTTGTAGTTTCGGATTTTCGCGTGCAAAGTGTGTCTGTGGGCGCGTTTTCATTCTCTGTTTGCTTTCAGTTTCTTTCGCATTGCTCTGGTGCTTGACGTTGTATGTTTGGTAGTTGCATTTGCAAACCTTTTGTCCCACTTCATCACTTGAGCATTCGGGGGCTTGTCGACTTGCACTGCTTGTCCACGTCAACTTGTCAGGTTTGTCATTCCACTTGGCCCTACGGTAAGTAAGTACCCGGCCTGTTCAGTTACATGACGTAGCTGCTTGCAAATGCTTGCTATCTGGGGCGAGGCGCTGGCCACACGACCTTTCGGTGACCCTCGACGTGCATCATCAGATCACTAATGGCCTGTCATGTTGAAGAACCCATCGGCATTTCATTTATTGCTGTACTGTCACTCGTACAGCCTTTCTCGGGCTTATCGATCCATCCCCTCGATGCCCGGCTGGACGCTAGTCGACACTCATCCGACACACGGGCGCACCTTCCAGCGTCCGCTGGACGTGCTGGAGCAATGCTTCGTCTGGGACGGCCGTTTCAACGGCACAGAAGACAGCGTACACCACTACGAACTCTCGCTCTCCAACGGCGCTCGAGACGCACACCTCTTCTCAGGGGAAAACATCGTCGGGGCGTGGCTATCCACGAAGCGGCGCTACCCGCTCGCTGGCGCGGCCGTGCGCGGCGCGGACGGCGCTCCACTCCGGCTCGCAGCAGAGACAGGCGCGAACACACATGCGGATGGCTCTGGGATCGCCTCAGAGCCCCACTTTGTCATCTGCGAACGCGATCTTGGCGTCCTCCGTCCAGGCGAGATCATATTCGGGCAGGTAGCAGGCGCGCAAGAGGCACAGCAGTGCGCAGCGGGGATCCTGCATGGATCGCGTCGGCTCTCAGAGGACCTGCTTGCGATGCTGTACGTCTGTCGCGAGACAGCGTCGAAAAGGATGGGCGTACTGCACTTGATGGTGGTGTTGGCGCATTGCGTGGCAGACGGGACGGCGAACCGGACATTCGTGCGGTGTTTGCTGGATACGCTTGCGAGGGGTGAAGGGCGCGGACCAGCGCAAGTTCCTTTGGAGGATAGGTTGGCGATGGCGGTGCCCTGGGTGGACCTTTACCCTGAACGCTTGCGGTCGCTCGGTCCGGCGGTAAGACGGTGGCGGAAAGCGGTCGGGATCGTGATATTCCGGATGAGGGTGGCGAAGAGGAGTGTGAGTTTCTTTCTTGCTGTGTTTTTGACGGCGACATTGACAGATTTGCGATCATCGTCGTAGGGTGGGCACACTCTTCCGTGTCGCCTCACGCGTTCGACAATGCACGTCGATGCACGACCTGGTCTTGCATCCGCTTCGCTCACCTCCGCCCAGACCACTGTTGTGATCGCCAACTGTCGTTTGTACAATCTGACGTTTGGAAACGCCTACCTCGCCCTCGCGCAAGTGGCGATGACGCGAGTGCTCTGCCGACATTACTTACGCGGAGAAATATCAGAGGAGGAGTGGGAATATCGCAAGAGACAACCGCATATCACTGCCGGACCGCTCAGCCTGCGTCGGTATCTCGACAAGACGTGGTTCGACAAGGGTGGTGGAGGCGAATTCGTGCTGTGCATCAGCTTGTACACTTTCCAGTTGCCATTCATGACGCTTGGTACGACGGCGGAACAGCACCGACGCGAGTTGTCGGACGGGGCACCGCCATTCTCGGATTTGCTCACGTTCGAGCGATTTTTGCATCGCGCGAGGTTGATCAAGAGGCAGGCGGCGATGTTTTTCAGCCATCCCCTGCTTTTAGAGATCGCAGACGCGGAGCATCTTGCGTATGTCCAAGATACGCGGCTTCGTGCACTGCGGTGGATGCAGCGCACTGAGACGGCCAATAAGTACGGCGAGTCGGATGAGGATGAGGTCCTGGCGGTGACGAACATTTCTAGCATCTGGGCGCATGGAGGGTCGAGCCTAGGTAACGTGCGTCGCACATACTTCCTTATATTCGAATCCCTTTTCGATCCGTCGCTAGATCGACTTGATATCCCCCGGTGAATATCCTCTACCGCCAGCCCACCCGCTCTCTCCGTACGCTCCCGATGCACACCCTGCGAAAACAGGATACGTCGCGACACCACCTCAGCCCGATGCTGAAGAGGACACGACGCCAACGATCGCGGTGGGGTATGCGAGGGTGCATTTGCACACGCCTCCGGCGGAGCTGTTTCTCGGGGCGGCTACTGCACGAGGGCAGATGGACATGTATGTCCAATACGACGGGAACGTATTCGAGGACGGAGTGGTGAGGGAATGGTTGGGCGAGGTGAAGGAGGCGGTGTTGTGGTACCTCGGTCGTCCGCTGCAGTGAGCCAGTCGCATTACTATCCGACTCGAGCAGAGTATGATCTCGGGGTGGAGATGATGGTGGGTGACATGACGCGTGCGAAAAGTGCTGGGAGATGAGGACGATGTAGGTGTGTAAGTACTGTAGTAAACGCTTCGAAGCTTCCCAACGATCCTCCTCAGGGAGACTTGATGAGCCGTACACTTCGAGTCCATTTCAACCTATCCACGCTTGGCTTGAGTCCTGCTCCAGAGGCACACCTTTCGAAATCCGCCCAATTAGGAAAAAAAACCCGACTCGTGACTTGCAACGGGTTTTTGGTTCCTATTCAACCAACCAACAACAGCTCCTATCCCACAAGGCATCAGCTCCAGTTCGGTTCTGAGGTGACAGGTGTGCAACACCGAGTATGCACGGGTTGTGGCCGTGTGCTTAAACTACGAAATGCTGCCCAACACGATGCGCCACGGACACAGGAACGCACCCTTTGATTCTCGACCCAACTGTTGACCACCATGTCAGAAACTCTACTACTTGGCATTCCGGTCACTGCTGATCTCGCTCTTTCATAATAGAAAGTTGTACCACATTCGTGAGGCCGCATCCACCGGCTTATCTGCAAAGTTAGCCGAAGATAATCCGCGACGCATAGGTTAAGTTGGAAAACAACCCTGAAAAATTCTTTCTTTGATTAGTTGTCCTTCAATCATTACTCCCAGAACAGTCGTCACGCTAGTTGCTGATAAGCCCACATGTTTGGGAAACTTCACACCCTTGAAGGAACCTTATTTGAGCAGCGGTGTCGGCCTGTAGCGCCTAGGCCGCGGACGCAGAAGGGAAATGACTCATACGTATTTTCGATCCAGTGCCCACTGACTCATCTTACCGGAGTGTAAAGACCGCATCCTGGCGTCTCCTTTCCATCTCCTTGATGACCGGTTGGACGTTGGTCGATACCCATCCTACTCAAGGGCGTACCTTCCAGCGCCCTCTGGACGTTTACGAGCTTGGGATGGTCTGTTCAACGGGACCGCGGACAGTTTACAGCACTTTGAGCTCCGTCTCAAGAACGAGGATTTGGACGCTCATCTGTTTTCCGAGGAGAACATCGCAAGGGCGTGGTTGTCCACGAAGAGGCGATACCCCCTGGCCGGAGCTACCGTGCAGGGCGCTGGTCGTATCCCACTTGTGGTATCTGCGGACTCGAAAACAGGTGGGGATGGTGACCTCAGCACAGGCTTCACCCCGGAACCCCGATTTGTCGTCAGAGAGAGCGATGTTACCGTCCTTCGTGAACACGAGATTGTCTTTGGAAGCGTGGCCTGTGCAAAGGATGCGCAGCGGCGAGCGACTGCGATCTTGAATGGTCCGCGTCCACTCTCGGAAAAGTTATTGGTGCAGCTTTATGTTTTTCACGAAGCCGACACTGGGAGGACTCGCGTTGTCCACCTGATGGTTCTGACGGCACACTGCGTGACGGATGGGATAGCGAACAGCACGTTCGTGAGGTGTCTGTTGGATACGCTCGCAAGAGGTGGTCAGCCCGAGCCGGCGCAGATTCCTTTCGAAAATAGGTTGGCGATGGCCATGCCTTCGATGGAACTCGAGCCTCTGCATTTGCGTTCGCTCAGTCCGGTGATACGACGGTGGCGAAGGGCGGCCGGGTTCGTTATATTCCAGTTGAGAATGGCACGAATGCAGGTGGGTGTCATTCATTACTTTCGTGTGTCGTATACAACCAACTCATTTGACGGGAACACCAACTGGTCATTATAACAGGGCGGGCATACCCTTCCGTGCCACCTCACGTGCTCGACACGCCACATTGCTGCGAGGTCTAGCCTTTTCTCAATCTCGCTCACAAATGCGCAGAATGCGGCCGTGATTGCCAATTGTCGCCTCCACGACCTAAAATTCGGAAACGCGTACCTCGCTCTCGCACAAGTAGCCATGACCCGGGTACTTTACCGACGATATCTGCGCGGAGAGATCTCGAGGACGGAATGGGAATATCGAAAAAGACAACCGCACATTAATGGCGGCCCGCTGAACCTGCGTCCATACCTCAATGATACGTGGCTCGAGAAGGGCGGTGGGGGCGAATTTATGTTATCCATCGGATTCTATTTTTACCAGCTCCCGTTCATGACACTTGGTGGGACGACAGAAGAACAGCAGCTTAACCTGTCGGACGGAGCTCCACCATTCTCGGACTTGATGACTTTTGACCGGTTTTTGCATCGCACCAGGTTGGTCAAGAAACAGGCAACAGCGCTTTTCCGCCATCCTTTGTTTCATGAGATCATATACGCCGCGGGTCTCGCGCGCATTGAGCGTACACGGCTTGATGCTCTGCAGTGGATGCGTTGTGCAGAAATTGCCAATGACTTTGATCCACATCGCAAGTCAGATGACGATAATGTCCTGGCGGTCACAGACATACCCATGATCTGGGCTCACGGAGGGTCCAGCGTCGGTAGCGTACGTCTCGTGCCTTGTTCGCAGTCCCTTCTCGCTCTCACTTCTCTGTCACTACTATACAGGTGGATTTGATGTCCCCAACTGAATACCCCTTACCACCCGCCCATCCGCTCTCACCTTACTCTTACGTTCAACATTCATTGAAAGCAGGCTATGTCACCCCTCCTTCACCCTTACCATTGGTTTCTGAAGACAAGATGACACCAAATATCGTGGTGGAGAGCTCGAGGATCCATCTCCACACACGTCCGGCTGAGCTTTATCTCGGCGCAGCTAGCTCACGCGGACTGTTGCACATGCATGTCTTTTACGATGGAAACGTGTTCAAGGACGTTGTCGTAAAGGAATGGTTAGACGAAGTGAAGGCAGCCGTGCTATGGTACCTTGGTAGGGCACATCAGTCATGTGTCCAGCCGAGTCCCACTTGTAAGGACGGTCGAACCGAACGTGGTCATCAAGCAAAGTTGTGAAACGAGAATGCAATACAGGCTGCAACACGAGTGCTGGTACCACATGCCACGAATGTTTTACTTTATGAAGCGCAGAGCCCGCAACTGAGTGGTCAACCGGTCACGTGCCAGGTGGGCAGAACCCAGGTTGTGGCGCCGAGCACTCTTTTGTCTTGTCATTCAAGCTTGAACGTAACCCATGATGTCCCTTTGTCCATAGCACGATTTGTGAGCGCTGAATCCTGACTAAAATGAATGGTTGGCTGCTTCAGAAGTTCGGGCGTGCTAGTGATGGGGTGCATGTTACCTGATACTCTGACCATAAAAGTTAGTTGCAAACTCGGATGCCAACCGTGGGAATATAACTGGCATATCATGCTCGCTTGATCATGCTCGCAGCCGATCGAATGGTGGTCGCGTCGGCTAAATAAGTTACGTATGAATTTAAGTGTCCACGATTTTCAATTTTGCATCGGAGGTCACTTTATTCTCATTCCCCTCCTTCGATGCCTGGCTGGACGTTGGTGGATACCCATCCGACTCACGGACGCACTTTCCAACGTCCTCTTGACGTCTTCGAGGTCTGTTTCATCTGGGACGGCCGTTTCAACGGGACAGCAGACACCATACATCACTACGAGCTCTCTCTCTCGAATGGCTCTCAAGACGCGCAGTTGTTTTCTGAAGAAAATATTGCCAGGGCGTGGCTGTCCACGAAGCGACGTTACCCGCTCGTAGGGGCCACCGTCTGCGGCGCGGACGGCGCTCCTCTCCGGCTCAAAGCAGCTGCAGACACGATCGCCGAAATCGGTACAGGCTTCGAGTCGGAGCCCCACTTTGTTGTCCGTGAACAAGATCTCGCTGTCCTTCACCCACAAGAGATCATCTTTGGAACAGTGACCGGCCCAGCAGAGGCGAAACGTCAGGCCGCGGCCATCTTGGATGGACCGCGTCCGCTTTCGGAAGAGTTGCTGGCGCAGCTCTATGTCTTTCGCGAGACGAACTCGGGGAAGACGGGCGCCTTCCACTTGATGATCCTGATGGCGCATTGCGTGACGGATGTGGTTTCGAGCAAAACGGTCGCGCGGTGTTTGTTGGACACCCTTGCAAGGAAAAGAGACTCCGAACCTGCCCAAATTCCGCTGGAAGAGAGATTAGCGATGGCGATCCCTTCCATGGATCTCGTGCCTGCGCATCTGCGCTCCCTCAGCCCGGCAATGCGACGGTGGCGCAGGGCGGTCGGGATGGTAATATTCCAGCTCAGGATGGAAAGAAGACAGGTAGGTGCCGTCTTTTCTTGTGGACTTTCCAGATGTGAAGGTTGATTGGCTTACCATCATTGTAGGGCGGGCATACTCTTCCGTGTCGTGTTACGCGTTCCACACAGCGCGCTGCTGCAAAATCAGCCCTCGTCTCCACCTGGCTCACGCAAACTCAAACTGCTGCCGTGATCGCCAACTGTCGTCTGCACGGTCTCAAGTTTGGAATTGCTTTCCTCGCTCTCGCACAAGTAGCTATGACTAGAGTGCTTTACCGGAGGTACCTGCGCGGCGAGATCTCAGAGAAGGAATGGGAGTATCGCAAGAGACAAGCGCATATCAGCGGAGGACCACTCAACCTGCGTCCTTATCAAGATAAGACATGGTTCGAGGGCGGCGGTGGAGGCGAGTCCGTGTTATCCATCGGCTTGTTCTTTTACCAGCTCCCGTTCATGACGCTTGGTGCAACGGCCGGACAACGCTACCTTACTTCTTCGGATGGGGCACCGTCATTCTCAGACCTTCTCACGTTTGACCGGTTCCTGCATCGCGCTAGATTGGTCAAGAAGCAGGCTATGGAGTTGTTCGGTCACCCCTTGTTTCACGACATCTTGAATGCTGCGAGTCTGGCCCGCATCGAGCGCATACGGCGGGGCACCCTGCAGCGGATGCAGCACACTGAAACTGTGAACGGACGTGACACGCATGAGGACGAGCCGGTTTTGGCGGTCACCGATATGCCATTCGTCTGGGCCCACGCTGGGTCTAGCCTTGGTGACGTACGTCATATACACCTTTCAGTCACCTCTCGTTCTCATTTCCAGTCTGTTATTAGATGGATTTCATGTCTCCTACCGAATTCCCTCTACCGCCTACCAACCCACTCTCACCCTACTCCTCCGTTCCACATCCAGTCAAGGCAGGCTATGTTACACCTCCCTTGACCCCACCATGTGCCTTTGGAGCTGACGCGAAGCCAAAAATAATCGTGGAAAACTACACGCTACGTTTGCACATGCGCCCGGCTCAACTTTCTCTCAGCGCAGCCACCTCGGGTGGACGGATGAACATGTACGTCTTCTTTGACGGAAACGTGTTTGAGGAAGGAGTCGTGAAGGAATGGTTGGACGAAGTAAGGGGGGCAACGTTGTGGTACCTCGGTCGGAAACATCGTTCGGCGTCTGTGGTTCAGGAACGGTCTCGATCGTCCCAGTGATCTGTGAAACTGGACGTGGCCAACTGGAAACCAAGGTTGTGATATAAAAACGTAGTGCAGCCCATAGCTATGATGCTGAGTTCGCTCGGTCACAGTCGTAATGCATGTACTCCAAGTTTGGATACCCTAGTTCTTGATCTTACCCTATGTTTTCCTCATTTTCACGTGCGGGCTCAAGTTGACAGTCGGACATGTCACTTGGTATGTAAAACGCACAATGCCAAAATATCAACTTCTGTGAACTGGCTGTCGTAATGACTGGCTCAAACTGCCAATTAGCCTCAGTTACCACCAGAATCCATGAACTGTTCCACTGAAGTTGACAGCCCTTTGATTCTCAATTCCAGTGAGTCATTCTCAGGCTCTGCCTTTTCTATTAGTTGCTGCACTTCTGACATGCTATCTGTTGGTAAATTACAGCTAGTGCTCAGGATCAAAACATTCCTTATATAAGACAGAAATTTGTTCTTTGGAGTCTTGACAATGGTAATGATGAACATTTGTCATCCCCAGTGCCAAATTCAGCAGAATGTAGGATCATCATGATCATTCCCACCTGAGAGCTGAGCACCTGACATCTCAGAAGGTCCATCAGCAAAACAGCCCATTCAGTTAGCTGAGGCACTTGAACTCACAGCTTTCCACAGTCAGTCACAATGTGTCACAACCTGGACCCCACTATTACAGTCTGTCAAAGTACTGTATATCATGGAGTACTAATACATCACTACTAGTACACTATATGTTGTACACACCTGCATCACTTGGATTAGCATAGGGTGGCATGGATGGGTGATGCTGGACATTCAAGGCAGGCAATGAGTAGTTAGGGAGGCACTTTTGGATGCAAAACTAGAACTTGGTCACAGTGCAACAAGTCCCTTGACAGGACTGAGTTCTATAGTCTGGGCATTTCCTAGGACTGTAAACTAGAAGCTAAAAAGAAAGTCCAACCAGACTACAGTAATCTGGATTGAAGGATCCAGATGGTACATATGATATAGGTGTCCATCATAGGGAACATGAAGAAAGACTAGATAAGACTTACCAACAAGTGTTACAATCTGGCCTTGGCCCCAGGCTGGTATCAACTATGACAGGGATTTGGACTTGTCTTTGCCTTTGGGTGTTACAATTCACCCTTTGGACTCTAATGGGATGCACTTTCAACAATGGTTACCAGAACCGGACGTACAGGACAATGCATACTTGCTCTATGTAGAGCAATGGAGGAACGACAACATAACAAACCTACTGGAGGCAGAGGCAGCTGGGCTGCATATGGAGAATAGTGGACTACTGGACTACTGTCCCATGGGATACAATATCGCCACCAACCGTCCAGACTCCCTACTGCCTGATCTAGATCTCTGGATCGATCCCACTTTGGCAAGACGTCGTACGCATTAGGAGAGCCTGAGAAGTAATGCATGGATTAGGATGGCCTGGGAAGTCATGCCTTGGCACGACCACTTCAAGAATGTCACCATCACTGTGGATGCCACTGATGCGCCACCATTTCATATGCTGAGTTTCATTCCATTTCATATTCTCATTATGGCAATCCCTATTACTATTTATATCTCTCGTGAGACTGGTTCCTTTTCTCTATTTCCAATTCCTTATTTATCCAGGGAAACCCCAGGGATTCCCCTTCGTTTACTTTCCTCTTCTGGACATTTACCTCTCCTAAAGTGTTCTCTCACACGCTTCGTACTCCGACCCTTCATAGTATTTATAGTGCCCATTCCATACCCTGTAACCTTAAGTTAGTTCTATGCAATCTTACATGGTGACTATACGACCGCCTTGGAAAGCTTCATGCTTTAGGTGAGACCCTTTGCTCCTTGAACCTTCTCTTCCCTCGATCCCTGACCCGGATACTTGGGACCTTCTCGAGTGGAGCTGTATTTGATCCATCACCCGTATCCCTTGACTCACAGTTGCTGCACCTCCTCATGAGTGCCACCTGTGTGGATTCAAGGAGGTTAGTTTCTCGAGGTTATCGTCTAGCCATTGTGTTAGCGTAACATTGGGTATACTCTACAACAATGACTTGCTCATTGTTTCTTCTCATGGTGACTGGGACTTGCATGAATGTAAAGAACCTTCTGGAGACTTTGTGGGAGTGTTTGGAGAATATTTTGGAACACTGCTGACACTGGAGAGAGACTTTTGACCAACTGGCTATTTAGGTATCTTGTATTACTGGTTTGCTTCTCATGTTTACCCTTTGGTTTCATTTCCTTTTCTGTTATTTGATATGCTTTCCTTCTTTTGATAGACCTGGCTATTGGCTACCTTCATAGCTGGGCCCTGTGTCTTTTACATTCTATGAAGTTCCTTTTCTTTCCTTCATGGATGCTTACTCTTCTAAGCCATTCTCTTATATGGCTTGTAGCCTCTATTTCCCACCATATGAATTGGCACCATGTACAGTAACTCCCAAAACCCTTTCAATGTTTACACTAAATGCAGTGCATGAAGTATGACACAATAAGGGATGGGAATTTCACTTACCTTTGGTGAGACAAAAACTAGTAGTTGCTCATTGCTACCAGCCAAGCCAGGAACCATGTGATTTGGTACAGTATTGGTGAAGATATGGTCAATTTAAAACAGCAATACCATTAAAAGGTTTTTATCACTTTTGGACTAAACACCAGGATCTTGATCAAATCAAGGTATTGACATTGTTTGGCTATACGAGCAAAGATATGAATATAAAAATCACCTCTGAGTTTAAAAAAGTTCATGTACTCCCTGAATCCAAACCTTTACCATGGTCAGATCCCTTTCTCTTACTCAACAAAAAGCCATCCTCTCTATGCTTGATGCTGGCCACTCTGGTGAGGCTATTCCAAAGCAGACTGGTGTCAGCCTTGCAGCCATATCCAGAATTTGCCCCAAGAAGCATTTTGGGCTTTCCAAGTCCACTGGGAATTATTCTTCCATACTTTTCTTTACCAACATTTATTATACTTACTATCTTATTACTGCTGGCAAAGTGAAAAATTTGGTTCAGGTGATTGAATCACTTGCCAACATTATCAATAAACCTCTCTTTTCCAATACTGTCCACCAGCACTTGAAAAATGCTGGTTTGAAGGCAGTGGCCAAATGTAAATACCCCCTTCTCTTTGCAAAGTATTATAAGGCCCACTTGGACTTTGCCTATGCTCACAGGGACTGGACCATAGAGAACTAGAAGAAGGTCATATGGTCTAATAAAACCAAAATTAATCATCTAGGGTCAGGTGGGCACAAGTGGGTATGGAAAAAGCAGGGTAGGGAGCTTAGTGATAGGCTAGTGGAAGAAATCCTCAAGTTTAATGGAGGATCTGGGACTGTATAACTTGGCAGAGAGTGGAATTTGCTACCAAGACTGATGGTAGGATGGATAGGGATCTATACCTTCAAATTTTGAAGGATAAGCTCTATCAAACCTTGAAAGAATTATGGTCTCAATCCCTCTGACATCATCTTTCAGCAAGACAATGATCCCAAGTATACCTACGAAATGGTCAAGGAGTGATTAGAGGAGTAGGATTTTAGGACCATGGTATGGTCTACACAGTCTCCTGACTTGAACCCAACTGGGGTTATCTCAAAAGAAGGCTTGGGTCTATGAATACCCTCTAAGAGGATAGAGAAGTTATAGGATAGAGTAAAGAAGGAATGGAAGGGTATACTAGTTGCAGAGTGTCAGATGTTAATTGAAAGCGTGCCTAGAATGGTTTGGGCAGTGCTCAGGGCAAAAGGGGGCTATACCATATACTAATGTACCCCAAATACCTGTACCCTTTCAAAAGTGACAAAACCCTTTTAATAGTATTGCTGTGTTAAATTGGCCATATTTTCACCACCACTAGATCAAATCATGTGATTCTTAGCTCAGTTGAGTAGCCAAGAGCAAATACTATTTTTGGTCTCACCAAAAGTAAGTGAAATTTCCACCCCTCATTGTGTCACACTTTACATACTGCATTTAGTGCAAACATTGAAAGGGTTTTGGGAGTCACTATATACTACATGTCCCCAAGTTAGTTCTATGCAATCTTAGCATCAGTGACTAGTGACCACTATAGTGAGGGCTTGTGCCTTGAGAGTAAGACCTTCTTTGTCATTGTAGATGTCTCTGGCATGGTTGCCTTAGACTTTCATATCACAGTGTCTGTTAGTGATTCCTTACCCAGATTTGTCTGATCCCTTTCTATCTATTACTAGTAAGTGGCTGAAAGTCCCATATAGGTGAAGACTGCATTGTTAAGAGTTGTTAGGTGCTAGAGTGTTGCTGGAAGCTATGCTTCAGTGTAACAACAAGCTTTGGAAGGACAATGGACATGGAATTGTTGTAACCTGGCCTTGGCCCTAGGCTGGTATTGACTATGGCATGAAATTAAACTTAACCTTGGTGACTAGCATACTCTACAATGATGACTTGCTCATCATTACTCACAGTGGAGATTGGGACTTGGTGGAGAACAGGGAATCTCCTGGATATCTTGGATGGGAATTCTAGCCAACCAGCTACTCAGATACTTCATATAACCAGTTTGTTTCTCTTGATTGCCATTTTTGACTCTGTTTCCTTTCTTGAACAGGCCTGACATTTGGTTATCTCTATAGCCAGTCCCTATTTCTTTTATTCCATGTTGTTCTTTTTCACTTTCTTTTGTTGATGCTTACCTTTCTAAACCATTCTATTATATGGCTTGTAGTCCCTATTCTCCACAGTATAAATATGTGCCCTGTGTATCATACAGTGACACCAAAAACCCTTTCCATGTTAGCCCTGGCAGTAGTGTGTGAAGTGCACTGCCAGACACTATGGGAATTTCGCTTAGCTTTGGTGGAGTTATAAATAGTGTATACCATTGGCTACAAAATCGCCCCCAGGGTCATGTGATTTGGTTCACAGGGTACAAAGATATAGCCACTTTAAAACTACAATACCATGGAAAGGGTTTTTTCACTTTTGAATCAGGTTGGGTATTTGGGTATTATCAGTACTTGGTTAGCCCAATTTTGCTTTAAGCATAGCATGAACCATTCTAGGCATGCTTATAATCAATCCCTGACACTCTTCAGCTGATATCTTCTCTTACTCCATCTAAACCCTATTCCACAACTCATGAACTCCATTAGGGGGGTTTTTATACTGTGCAAGCTTTCCCTTAAGACAACACCAGATGTTTTCAATGTGGTTGAGGTCAGGAGACATGCAGGACACACCATGGTCCTAAAATCCTACTCCCCTAGTCATTCCATGACCTTCTTGCAAGTATGCTTGAGATCATTATCTTGCTGAAAAATGATGTTGAGAGGATTGAGACCATAAAACTCCAGGGTTTGCTGGAGCTCATCCTTCAAAATCTGAATGTAGAGGTCCCCATCCATTCTACCATCAATCTTGGTAGCAAAGCCAACTCCTTGACAAGTTATACATTCCTGCAACCTTCCCCAAACTTGAGAGTTTCTTGTACTAGCCTATCACTAAGCCCATCACCTGTCCTTTTCCATGCCCATTTACATCCATCTGACCATAGGCGATTGATTTTAGTCATATCAGACCATATCACCTTTTTCCAATCCTCCAAAATCCAATCCTTGTGGGCATAAGCAAAATCTAGATGAGCTTTGCATTACCTCTTGGAGAGGGAAGGGCATTTGGACTTGGCCACAGCCTTCATACCTAATTTCTTCAAGTGGAAACAAACAGTGTTGGTAGAGAGAGGTTGGTCAATGATATTGGAGAGGGCCTTGGTGACTTGAACAACATTTTCAGCCTTCCAAGAGACAATAAGATATTGGGTATAATGAATGTTGATTGGTGAAAGCTTGGAAGGACAACCCCCAATAGCCTTAGAAAGGGTAGAATGCTTCTTGGAGTGAAGTTTGGATATGGTAGAAGGGCTAATGCCAGTTTGCTTGGCAATGGCTATGCCAGAGTGGCCAACATCAAGTGTAGAGAGGACAGTGTTTTATTGAGTAAGAGAGAGGAATTTAACCTTGATAGTGACTAAGTATGTAAACATTTTTAAACTCAGGCACACTATCCATATGCATATCTTTATTTGTACCAACAAACAATAGCAAATATACTATGATTTTATTGAGATCCTAGGCATCAGTTCAAAAGTGAAAAAACCCTTTCCATGGTATTGTACAGTAGTTTTACAATGGCCATATCTTTGTACCCTGTGAACAAAATCACGTGACCCTGGGGACGATTTTGTAGCCAATGGTATATACTATTTATACCTTCACCAAAACTAAGCTAAATTCCCACAGTGTATGGCAGTGTGCTTTGTGCATTGCTACTAGGGCTAACATGGAAAGGATTTTTGGAGTCACTGTATATCCCCAAGTTAGTTCTATACAATCTTACATGGTGACTAGCAACTGCTCTAGTGAGGACTTTGTGTTTTGAAAGCAAGACCCTTCTATCATTCTACTGGTGCCTTTGACATGGTTGTCATTGGCCTTCATATCACAGTGTCTATCAGTGATCACTTACCCAGATGCATTTGACTTCTCTATCCTATAATCAGTGAGTGACTAAAGTCCCATATGGGTGAACACCAAAAGTCTAGGAGTTGTTAGGTTCTAGAGTGTTGCTGGAACTCACATTCAGTGTAACAGGAATGGACTTGGATTGCCTTGAAGTAGACTAACTGTATCCAGATTGACAACTGGATTAAATGAAAGTGTAACTGGATTTGAGAATGACAATGAGGACTAATGGTGGACTAGCTAGGAAGTGGAAAAATGGTTTGATCTAACCATATGGAACCATGGTTTTCTACAATGGACTATTGTCACTAGAGGAAAGTTTGGCAAGAGTGAGGATGTCAGTGATAGTGGGCATGAAGAGTGGCAGCAGATAGATGGTACAATTAACAGAACAAGACATGAAACATCTCAATAGACTTGTTAAGATTTTGAAGTCAGTGATCACATGGTCATGTGACTGACTGGAGATAGTCAGTATCAGAAACCCCTGCAGATGTAGAAGCTTGTTGATCTCTACATTCTTATAGATCATATTTCCCAACAGACTTAGGTAGTCATTGAGTCATCCCATTGTCTACTCTATGTCCCATGTCTATCCAGTTCTATTTCATATATATCCATTTTATCCATGTCTAGACTAATCAATCTGTTCCCTTTCAGACTTATTAACCATTTTATTTAATACCTATGTAGATCTTATCCACATGCAATGAATCTTAGGTAACTCCTATTTAGTTTGTTTCCACCACCAATGGCAGATTGGCTCACATTATGATAGGTTTATTACCTTCCTTACAAGACTTGCATCTGACAAAGTCCTGGGAAAATACCCAGACTATAAACTTATTGTACTTAGGATTATAAAATCTAGCTTTTGCTCCCTTGAATCATCCATGCACTCATCTTGCAATCTCATCATATTCATCTCCAAACCTCATCACTTTATCTCTTTCTTGTACCTGGTCCTTGTTCTAGACTAGACTTCACCTATCCACTTGTCATTTAGTCTGGTTTCAATCCATACTCTTTTCTACATGCAAGGTGAGGTCTTTGCTACCCCTTCTCCATGATTACATAACCAACCAGAATCCCTGGGATGAGGAAAACTCACCTACCCTTTTCTTTTACTTGACTATCTGGAATATCCAGTAGTTGAGATGCCCCACTTTATCTTATTTTGACACTGCAGGCAATTTAATGGTTATGTGCACCTACAGTGAGCAACAAAACCATTGCAATGTTGGTAATGTTCTCATTGTTGAGCTTATATCTGGAGAACCACTAAATGCAGACCAATAAACCTTAGTAGTATCTGAAAGACCTAATCAAGGGCTTTCTAAAAATAT
Organism: Porphyrellus aff. niger; assembly: GCA_038094255.1. NCBI lineage: Eukaryota > Fungi > Basidiomycota > Agaricomycetes > Boletales > Boletaceae > Porphyrellus > Porphyrellus aff. niger. Next base: position 123,038 of record JBBPTR010000015.1, read on the forward strand.
ATACATTGCTTATGTAATTCCTTCCATGTCACAAGATATTCAAGGTTTAATCAAGGGTACTCATTGCAATGGTTTTGTTGCTGACATATTCAAGTATGAAATCCAAGTGTTCTGGCACATTATTACATAAGCAAATGATCATGTGATGCATAAGAAGTTTAACATAGTATAAACACATCCAGACATCAACTCTTGTCCACTTCCTTCATCATGAAATCCCTCTTTACAGAATAAACCAATCAAATCATCTCCTCCTTGGAATTGGGCCAGTCAACCCCCCAAATCTCTGAATCAACTGGTGTCAATCACTTTACTATCAGTAGAATTTGCTCCAAACTCTATCCCAACTTTGCCAAACCCTCTGGTGGTCATCCATCCATCATTACTCCTACTGATATATATTATGCCATTTGTCTTATTGGGACTGGAAAGGCAGAAAATGCTATCCAAGTCACCCAAACCCTACATGATGTCAAGAACCACTCTATCTCCTCCAAAACCATATGTTGTCATCTCAAAAAGGCTGGTATGAAGGCTGTGGTAAAGAAGAAATGCCTTCTGTTATCCAAGTGTCATAGGAAAGACAGGATAGATTTTGTTTTGAGTTACCAGGACTGGACTGTGGATGATTAGAAGCATGTTGCATGATTAGATGAGACCAAAATCAATCACATTGGGTCAGTGTTACGCAGACGTGAGTCTAGTAACCAAGAGACCTTTGTGGGTGATACTCACGAAGAGACCGACGATCACAAAGGGAGATCAAGGACTAAGGATGCGTCAGACAGACACAGACTAAGGGGACTGAGGGATAGACTGAAGTCTAGACTGAGGGGAATTCTGAGGGAGAAGCGAAGAGCTTCGACTAAGGGGTTCTGAGGGAGAAGTGGGAAGCTTCGACTGAGGAGCTAGAGACAAGCGAGAGCTTGGTCACAAGAGCCACGTAGATTGCGTAGATCAAGTGTGAAGTTTACAGTACATGCAGCTAGGTTTATATAGTCGAGTAACTACTAAACCGGGAACAATGGATGTTGGGGATACTAGACCGTCGTGAGAGAAACGGTCAGGAGATATGCTGTCCATGTGGAGGCGAAACACGTATCAAAAGAGTGACCATATGGTCAGGAATGGTTACCTTGCGATGGCAGTAATGAAGAGCGGAAATGGAACATTGCTAAGGGGAAAGGTGGACAAGAAGGTTACCTTGTGACGGGTGGAGAGAAGCGGAGAAGAACGTCACTAAGGAAGGTCAAGAAAGATGATGGTGAATGGAGAATGAAGGAAAAGAAGAATGGAGCAAAGTACATCATACTGGAATAACCCTGGGAGGATCTCTACGTCGCAGGGAATGAGAAGTAGCACAAGATTGGGAACAAGGGAGAAAATTGTAACAGTCAGATGGTAGGAACTGGGTATGGAAAAAGGCAGGGAAGGGCCTAAGTAATAGAGTGGTACAAGAAACGGTGAAGTTTGGTGAAGGATTCTTGATGATGTGGGGCTGCATTACTTGGGAAGGGATTGGGATGCCATGCAAGATTAATTGTAAGATGGATACTGATCTTTACTTACAGATTTTTGAGGATGAACTCCTAGAATCTCTAGAGTTCTATGGGAAATCTTCTAAGGACATTATCTTTCAGCAGGATAATGATCCCAAACACACCAGCAGGAGAGCTAGGGAGTGGTTGCTGAGCATTGATTTGAGGTTATGGTATGGCCTGCTCAATTTCCAGACCTTAACCCAATAGAACACCTATGGTTTCTCCTCAAAAGAAGGCTGGCAGAGTACCCTGAGCCATCTAAGGGGATTATTGAACTTTGGGAGAGAGTACAGGTGGAATGGGAGAAGATTGGAGTTGACAAGTGTCAG